>KN840439.1:264102-279728 GCA_000832265.1 Phlebiopsis gigantea 11061_1 CR5-6 | reverse complement strand
GAGGCGCCGCTGCAGACGTGGCGGGCGCATTCGTGGAGTCGGCGTAGGACGACCTCAGCCAGGACTTGGGCAGCATCGGACAGCGAAGAGGCGGGGAGCGTCCCAACGCGGACGGGCCCCGCCGTTTTGATGTAGAGCCACGTGGGGCGTGATGGTTCCTCTGGGCGGCTGCCCCCGCGTCGGTGGCTCGCAGCGCACAAGTAGCCGGGTGATGTCCGCCGGGGGTGGCGAGGATGACCTGTTGAGTGGCCGCTATGTCGCCGACGCGAACGAGTCGTAGGTGCGGCGAATGGTGGCGGACGTCGGGCGTTGCTCGGCCGCCACTCGTCTGACGTGCCTTGCGTTTGCCGCTGCGTGCGTGCGCACGGGGACGTCGGGCGAGTGCTGGTGCGTCAGCGCGATGGGGGCCCTGGGCCTGCGCAACATATCGCACAGAACACCGGTGAGTAAACCCAGACTGCACCGACCGTCGGCCCCTGATTGCCGCGCCCGGGGCGCGTGTGGCGTGGACGAGAGGCGACAGAGAGCGGTGGTGCCCCCAGATCTGCGCCGTCGGCGGACTTGTGGCGCGCCTCTAGACCCGTCTCCGAGCTCGCCGAGATGAACGTGCAGCCCAATGGCTGCTGGGGTCCCCAGACACAGAGCCAGCCGCAAGCGTATGTCGCCAGAGCCTAGGCGCGTCGGCATCCCCGCCCCGCGCGGAAGCCACGTCGCTCGCGCCTTCTCTGCACCTCCATCGCCCGCCCGCGCCTGGCGAACTTGCTCGCACGTCGCCCCGCCCTGCGTCGCTCCTGTCGCCGGCTTCTCCTTCGCTGCGCCGCGCGCAGCCGCGTCGCCAACGGTGGGACCGCCCCCCCGCGCCCTGTCGCAGCCGCCGCCTCCCGCGGCACACCCGCAGTCTCCACGCCCGCGAACGACACCGCCAACACACCGTGCCCACCGAGCGCCCAGTCGCCCACACTGCGCACGGCACCGCCGCCAGATCCAGCACCCGCCATCTGCCCCCAGATCCCGCGCACACGCACCGAATCTCGCGAAGCCCGTGGCCGCCGCCGCACAGATCCCAGCCGGGCCCCCCAAATCTCCCACAATCTCGGTCTCTGCTGCGCTACTACTACAGCAGAGGCACCCTCTGGTCGACCCCGAGCGGCTGGCGCGCCCCGTGCGGGTCACGCCGCGAAGCTCGCTCGGTATGGCAGGTGCTCGTCAGCTGCGAAGGTGATCCCGTGGGGTGGCTATTACGCGAGCGACGCACGAGTAGCGTGGTGTCCTGCGCTGTGGCACGCCGACGACGACCGCACGCGCGGGGCAAAGCACGGGCAAGAAAATCAATTACGAGCGGGTAGCGCGATTATTCAGCGGGGGTAGGATACTGTAGTACAGAGCCGCTGCAGACAGCGGACGACAAGAAGGCAAGCACGCACGGCGACGGGCGAGTATTACGGCGTGTCCAGTAGGCTAACAGTGATCAGCTTGCGCGGCCAGATCAAGAAAGGAGCGCAGAACGGAAGGAGCGTGTATGCGGGCGGGTTTTTCTTTTTCTGCTTTGGCGGACGGCGACGTCACAGGTAGCAGCGCGAGAACCGCTCGGGCGGGATGAACGTGGGCCAGTGGCCGTCCGAGATGGCGGCCTCCCACTCGGCCGCGTGCGAGCGGTACAAGTCGAGCGCGGCCCGCGCGTTCTCGGTCTGCGGCGGCGGTCAGCGAGGGCGGGGGCGGGCGGCGGGGCGGGCGGACGCACCGAGCAGACGCGGCCGGTGTCCTGGATGCGGCGCATCATGAGCTTCCAGGTGAGCGTCGCGAGGCCGACGAGCTGCGTCGCCTGCAGCGCGTTGCGGAACGGCTGGTACAGGCCCACGTCGCGCGTGTTGACGGCGGGGTGCGGGATCCCGAGCACTGCGCCGGGTGAGCCGGGGGGCACGCGAGGTCTGCAGGCGCACGCACCGGAGAGGTCGAGCCAGAGGCTGTGGCCGACGACGACCTTGCCGCGGATAATGTCCGCGACCTCGCGCTGGACGTCGCTGAACCGCCGCGCCCCTTGAAAAACCAACGTCAGCGCGGGCTGCGGGCGCCGAGGGAAGACGGGCGAACCGGCAGACGCGAGGTGGTGGGCCTGGATGCCCGTCGTGCCGTGGCGGTAGTCCGTCACGGGATTCGTGGGGGCGACATAATACTCGTACAGCACGGCGCCCTTGTAGTTCACGACGGAGACACGCCTGCGCCAAGCACGTGAGCAGGCATCGCGGCGCACCCAGGCGGGACTCACGCGAGCATCGACGTGCACCCGCCGGGGCCAATCCCCACCACGACGGTCGAGAGCGCGACGATCTGTTCGGCGGAGGGGGCGGCGAATTTCGGGGCCATGTTCCAGCGATGCCTCGACCGCTCGCCATCCTGCGCCGTATTTCAAGGCCTCCGTGGCGTGTCATGTTCTCTCGCGGATTCCAGCCCTTAGCCGAACGAGTATATGATAGTCTGGCGGGCATGACGTCTCCGCATAGAGGTCCTCGCGGCGGTCACAGCTGCATGCGCACATGGATGGCGCGTCATGACGGCAGCTAGGCAAGAAGACGGGTGCGCAGATCGCGGAGCGATAGAGCCAAGTCAGCGACGATGCGGCCGCGGCGACCCCTCACAAACCTTCTCGGCGAGACGTTCGCGAGCTAGAGCAGCCCGTGTCGGCTGCAAGACGCGAACTGATAGTATACTGGGCAATAAATCAACAGCGCACCGATTGGAGCGGACGTGGGCGGACCACGCGCCCTCCGCGGCCGCACGGTGTCCACAGACACGCGAAAAGCAGCGACAGAGGAGTAGTACTGGCCGCCTGGATGCGGCGCCTATGCCCGACATTACGTGAGCACTCGAGATCCCGCCCAAGGCCACAGATTGCACAGATCTCCCAGATCCCGCCACCCGATCGTCGGCGCCTATAAGGCCCCACGCCGCCTTCATGAATATGTGGCGGCGCGCGTAGACATACCAATGCAACGGCTGCAGACTATCGCTCCATTGCTGTACCATGCACAAATATCGCGCGTAGCGGCAAACACGTTGCAGGGCCTCTGCCAATTTGGTATTGTACGCAGCCTGGATATCCTACTACCCCCACCCTGCAGCTGCTAGCGAGTGGTGTCCTTCGTCGCCCTCGTCTGCGCCATCACCCGGTGCAGCCGCTCCCGCAGCGGCGTCCAGTACTGCTCGAGCCCGCGCGCCGCAAAGACCTCGTGGAACGCCGGGCGCGCGGGGAGGCCCGCGGGGGGCCGCGGCGCACCGAACTCGCGCGCGAGGCCCTCCGCCTGCTGCCNCTCGTGCTCGGCGACGACGCTGAGCGCGACGCGCACCTGACGCTGCTTGAGCGCGAGCCACGCGAGGCGCCACCGCACGCGTTCGTCGACGACCGCCTCGCCGTGCCGCCGCCGGAACTCGCCCACGAGCGCGAGCGCGAGCGTGCCGCACCGCGCCGTCGTCCGCAGCGCGTTGAGCAGGTACACGAGCGTCGTCGCGTCCGGCCGCAGGTCCGCGTGCAGCCCGAGCAGCTGCTCGAGCGTCTTGCGCGCCTTGAAGTACCCCGTCAGGCCCTCCCTCGCCGGCACCAACTGCGGATGGATCATCCGCAGACACGCCGCGACGTCCCCCGGGCTGAGCCGCGCAGGGAGGTTCGCGACGTGCGCCTTGGTCGCGTCGAACGCGCCTGCGCGGTTCCCCGTGCGCACGAAGAACTTGACCAGGGTTTCTGTGACCCGTGGCGGCATACTCGCCGTCTCCTTGGCCGTGAGGGTGGGAAAGTTGCGCATGAGGGTCTCGTAGCGGCCGAGTTCCGAAGAAAGACTAGGCGGCGGGAGCCGCACGGGGCGCCGCCACCTGTCGCCTTCGGCCCTTTGGCGGCCAAACCACAGCCCGTCCGCGTTCCACTTGGCGCTGCTCGGCTCCCGGACTGCGGCCGCGGACATGGGGCTGCTCGCTGGGCGTGAACCCGATGACGGAGCCTCAACTCCGAGATCGCCGTCGCTAAAGTCTTGAACGCCGCCGGCGTCCTCGGGCAGCGTAGCTTGGGGCGGTGGCTGGGTAGATGGAAAAGGGTCCTCGAGGTCTTGCAGCGAAGATCCCGCCTGCCGTGGCGGCGGCGGGCCTCTCTCCAGCAGGTACTCCTGCAGCGCGGCGGCGTCCATCACCCGTCGGCCGCTGTATTTCAGGCTTCCAAAGAACTCGAGCCACACCAGCAGCGGCACCGGTCCCCGCGCAACCTGCGCTTCCCAGGCCTCTCCCCAAAGTCCCTGCCTGACCATCAACCGCACCCTCAGCACCTGCGTCTCCAAGTCGTCGGGCAGATCGTGCCGATACATGCTCTGGAGCAGGTGCGCCGCGGTGTCTAATTCGCCGCCACCGATCGCGAGGCCAATTAGGAAATTATAACTTCTAGTAGATTGTAGTGCAGGATAGCCGTCGTGGTAGCGCTGTAGATATGTGTGCGGGCGTGTGTTCCCTGTCACCGAGGGCTTTGAGAGGTAGACGAGCGAGCGATACATTTCCTCTCGCGATGTCGGAGCTCGGAACTCTGCGGGAAGTGAAGGCCTGACATAGGTCACAATGGGCAGGGGATCTCCAGCGTTCTGCATCGACTCGACGACTTCGTCCCAGGGAGGATCGTCGTGGGAGCGCTCGACGCCAGCGAGGTCGTGTCCGCTGGTAGAGCCCGACTCCGCAACGGAAGCGTGCACGTGGTCTTCAGCAGTAGGAACGGACGTCTCCTGGTTGTTGGACATGCTCTCCGGGTCGTGTACATGGCATGACGACCGTGCGCCTCCCTCCGCGTCTTCTATGGATCCCAGGAGCTCTTCAACATACGAGGGCATATGCCAAGCCGCCTCCACGTGACGAGGGGCTGCTGCAGACCTTGAACAAAATGAGCGTGGCACGTCAGACACCCAAAGCGCAAGCACTCACGTCCTCTGCGGCCGCCGCCGTGCGCCCCGTCCCTTTGAGCTCTCACCGTCTCTGGCCTCCGAGGCAGAGCCAGCGACGCCCTCGCGAGCAGGTATCGAGCGGTGGAAGGTGCGAACCGGTCTCGTCCGGACCCATGCGCGACTGGCGGCGGCTTGGAGGATCGACGAGAGGGGTGTAAAGGCTAGGTCTGCGCGGCGTGCTGCATGATGTAGCATGCATGGACATTCCAGAGCTCGCGACTTTAAAGGCTCTGGATTTTTTTTCGCTTGACCGCTGTCGACACGGATGAGGTGGACGCGCAGAAACAACCTCGCTGATCGGCAGACGGCCACGTGCACACTCGCGCGTCTATCTCTCGTAGTGATTAGCCAGGTGTCGTACAGAAGAATACTTAGATATTACGATGCTACAGGTGGGTCAACGTAACTATGCAAAGGACGATGCTGGATGCTTGGAGATACATGGGCGAATGAATGTGTGATGCAACGAGAAATGTGAAAGGGTCCTCCGGTACGGTGACAAACGAATCGAAACTTCATAACTCCTCCATGGCCATCTGCTGACGCCCCACCAACCACCCGACCTTCAACACCCACCGATCTCGCACATCTCGCAGGGCCTCCAGACCGTGCCCTTTCGCTTGAGCAAGGTCATCTAAACCACGCTCCCAAGTCCGCACTGTCTCCTGACCAAACATGCCTCCTTCTCGATTCACGACCTCGTCCACGCGGTCGACCCATGCCTTCCACTCTGCTACGAGCCGGGGGATAAGCAGAGGCAGAAGCGCCGATTGAGTAAGCGGCGGTTGAGAAATCGCGTGGGTCGTCAGGGCGTGTAGGAACAAGAACGTCTCCGACGGGTGCGACTTGTCTTTGTGCTGTGTTTGCAGCGCTGACGCGTGCGATTGCACGTGTGGGGCCGGCTGGAGGCTGTGTCCTGAGAGGGACGCGGCGTCGCAGTAGGAGAAATACGGAAAGTAGGAGAAGCAGGCAGAAACGAAGTCTTGAACGTGTGGCCGCAAACGCGATAGAATGTATTCCTCTCGCATGCCGGCTGTGTGGGCGTGTTCAGGAGGGTGTCCGAATCCCGATGCGGGCCGTGCGAAGCCGAATCCCCCTGCCTCTCCAAAGGTCGAAGGACGGCCTTGATTAAAGGAGCTGAACGAAAACGCGGATCCGCTGAGTTGTGTGTTCGAGTATGGAAATGCATCTAATAGCCGTTTCGCAGACTTTTCAATGGCCTGGGTCGCGGTTTCGAGGGTCGGTCTAGGAATTAGAGATAAAACGGTAGACTTGAGGGACGGATGAGCTAGTATCAAAGACGTTAGGACCGGAAGCAGAGACTCCCGAGGAAGGCTCGCTGCAAAAAGGGCTATATTAGCGGAAAAGCTGGGAGCTGAAATCACCATCGGCATACCGAGCAACACCCCAACATCTACATCGTTTGCGTCTGAGCCTGAGGCGCCCTGTTGGAGGCCTGTCTTTGAATCTTTCGTCTCCGAAAGTGCGGCCGGCGTGGTGCGTGCGCGTTTCGGTGCAGAACGTTTCGGTCGCTCCGGCGTAGGGCTTCGATCCATGGCATCGTCTGGGGACTGCTTGTGTGTCGAGTCCTCATCGTCATGTTCATACCGCCGCTTCATGACTCTCCCCTGTGGTGGATGGCCAGACGTTGTAGGCATCACTGAAGTGGAACGCTGGAGGGACGGTGACCACGCCGAAGCCATTGCCTGGGGAGATAGACCAAAGCCAAAGCCGAGTGGCGATGGTGCATGGTTAACTGGACGATGCGGAAAGGAGACCTGGTGCGGTGGTTGCGCAAGTACATGAGCCATACTGGTCGCGATTGAAGGAGGCGTAGGCCAATTAGCGCATGGCCGCGCCGACTGTGCAGTGTCGCCTGCCCTAATGAAACACGTGCCTCCATCAAGGCTTTTTAGCCAAGGGTTTGCTCGCACGTCACTCGCCTTTCCTTGTCCCCCCACCACAAAACCCCAGTCGTTTCGTTAGGTAAGTCCCACAGCGTTTGGTCGCGACGAAGAGAGACAATGAATCGCTACTTCGAAGCCTATACGTAGTACGGGCTCATGAACTTTCATCATATACCCAAATTTCTGAGCTTTCTCACAATCTTCGCGTCGTTTCGTTACTGACACGCGTTCTGTCTCTTAGGTCTCGTTGGTATCTGTTATTATTGTGATGGTGAGTCAGCTTCTCATGTCACGCCTGTGATGAATAACATAGAGTCAAGTCCTGATCCATCTCAAGGATGGATCGTGATGAGTATACCATGCTAATTCTGAAGGCTCTTCTACTGTCCGCGATTATCAACTTTCACTGACCCTTTCTGTTTTAGAATTGACCAGCCATTGTCACTGTTGTACATCGGAACAGAAGCAGTGTAAGTGGAGTTTCATGGCAGTCGAGATGATTACAAAATTTGTTCCCTATTACTCCGAGTGCGGTCACCGTGACGAGCACACAAATATCAATGTCTTTAACCTAATGATCTCTATCATTCACTCGTGTTGCTCAATGCTAACTCAGTTTTTCCTCCCTTAGACTTGATGCAAAGCCACCGTATAATTTCTATTAGTTCAATATGTACCATGTCTATGTCCTTATTACAGAGCTCTATCATAAATGATACATGTAGCGTCCTATGACGGATACCACCACAACACGTTCAGCAACCACATAACCAGCATCACAACCAAAAGCCTGCTCTTGACACCGAGTCGCCACTCTGCTTCTCCATACCAAACTCTGAATCCCCGTCTGTTTGATGGTGCTGGACTGCCTTCGGCGAGCCGGTCAACCCATCGACGCGCAGGGCGAACGGGTGTGTCCGGTTCAGGAGGTAGCACATTGCCCTCGTTGTCCTTGCGAACAGGCAGCTCCAGCGAGACGGGAGCTTGGAAGACTATCTCTTGAGCAGCATTTTCAGACGACGGTGTGTTAGACACAGAGGCCGTGGGGAGCGTCGGTGCGGGCTTGCTGTCGCAGATCCACTTGGTCAACTCGCCAGTGGCGACGGCGACGTAGTGCGACACAAGGACGAAGAACAAGGTTGTGAGAACCAAGTTCAACGGACGCCATCGCTTGCCGGGGATGACGACTAGAATACCCTTCGTGTCGCCTGCGAGCCAAAGGTGGTACTGGATAATGAAGGTCTCGAGGGAGCATCTACCGATGAAGGCGAACGCTTGTGAGGAGGCAGATCGAAGGGCCTCGGTTGAGTTGCGTAGCACGACGAAAGCGAGGACAGGGATGCAGGAGACGAGGGGATGGTAGACGTTATATTCGAACTTGTCGTAGGAGAGCTCGAAGGCGAAATACCAAACGAAAGCCAATACGGATGCGCAAGCAGCACCCTTGACAGCCATTGGCCAGCGGGGATGGTCGGTTATCCGGTACTCCCTCGATTTGATCACAGCGAGCGCAGAGAACATGCCTGCGTAGACGATCCATATGTCGAGGTTGACGCGGAAGGCCCATTCGCGCGCAGACCAATGAATTCCGCATATGCGCTCCAAAAAGGCGAAGATGGCAGTCAGCAACCAGTCCATGCGCATGACGGCGGTGATGAACGACATGGAAAGTAAGAGCTTGATGACCAGGAAGGGGGTGCGGTCGTTGAACCGGGACCCGGCTAACATCGTGCCGTAGACGATGAGATACCACCATGAAACCAATGGGGCGAAGTAGTAGAACAAGTAGTCTGTGTTCATTGTGTACGCAAGGACCAGGGTGAAAAAATTGAGTCTGACCAAGATCTGAATCAAAGCGGTCAGTCCATGGCAGGACCGATGGAAAGAACCTGCTTACCTGAGCGACACGCAGAAAACTAAAGTCCGCCTTCTTGAGGTAGAATGTAGCATGGCCGTACCCAGTCATGAATAGGTACGATGCGACCAACACACGAATAGGATTGTAGATACCCGAGACCTTCGACGCGCCAAGGTAGTGATATATCAAGATGGCAACTTTCTTGACCATCAGCGCAACACGAGATGAACAGAGAGAAACCACATACTTTGCATCCAACCTTTCCATTCATCCGTCTGTTCTCTATTGAGTATGCCCTGGTCGCTGTCCACACGTTTCACCGTAGCCAGCCCAACAGCGAGGCTGAGTATACAGAGGAAGGCAAACGTCCAAGGGCTGAACTGCTTGTGCTCCTTGAGCCAAAATCCACTCCTGTCCGCAAGATAGATGACTGCGACGGAACCACTGATTATAAGAAGAGGTATCTGCTCCTGGGGGATGAGAGGACCATCAGATGTTCTAGCATCTGTTAAGAGGGTTAGTTGTGCGACGGAGCATAGATAGCCGACGATGCTCACTGTAGCGTCGAGCAAGGAACCAGCACACAGGACCCCATACCAATACACCTGCAAGGACTAAAATATGAAGGGGGGTAGGCCATGGGTATCTTCGGCAGCAAGTTGAGTCGAATGGATAGACTTTGGGTAATTTCTCGTTACAGAGAAGGTTCAGCAGAATCTTGGCCTGCATTCTGACCACGCTTGTCGAAAAATGCAGACCGTCATCTGTTTGTGATGAATCCAGCATTTCGTTAAAAACAGAGGGGACGGTGGCAGAAATAGGACCATCAGGCGGGACAAAGAAGGCAAACGGGTCGAGCAAGGATGGAGGTCGAATGCGGTGGGTTAGGTCCGAATTCATAGCGTCGATGTCGGAAGGTTGCATCGTTGAGGCGCGTTCGGGGGATAGTTTGGATTGTACAATATTTTCAACTGGAAGAACGACCACCAGGTCAGCGGCCTTTCTTCGCGAGGCCGAGAGGTTCTCCAAGTGTCTCTCCATCATAGCCTCCCATACAGGTAGTCCCCCGGATGTGTCTGCGTAGCGAAGGTACCATAGACCACTGCCAAGGACCAGTAGGCTAGGTGTGTCTGTGTCACCACTTGTAGCGGAATCAAACACAGTCCGAGGCCGCGTGAATGCGAGCGCATTAGACGTATTGAGAAATGGGTCCCAAAAGAACGACAGCCGAACGTTCTGCGAGGTCGTCAAATCATAATCCACATGTTTTCGGTCATCGTCCGTAGGTGCAGCTGGGAGGGTTGCGTCCAGGGCGTGTGTCATCTGGAAATATAATTGTCTTGTGACAGAGTCGCCAATGAAGACCATCCTTTTGGAATTGAGACACGTCTCAATGTCACGATCTGCGTAGCTGTGCATCATGCAACCTGCAAGATCATCACGTTGACAAAGAGCAACAGTACTAGTTTGTACGGCTCACCATTCGGCTGCCAACTGCTAAAGTTCTCATCGAGCCAGCGACCCTTGGTAGACAGCGAGTGACAGTGTAATGGATCTACACGGTCTGGAGATGGTCTTGATCACTCGTATATCAGACACGAGGGCTCAATATGCGCACCGACAATAAAATAGCGCAGAAAACCGACAAGCAAAGCCAAGATGAGAGCGGCCGAGCCTGCATAACGGCCCAGGTACGGGTTGAAGGTGAACGTGCGCTTTGGAGCCATCCGCTGTGTGGCTTGCCTCTACTCTGCCCGACGTGATTGGGGACGCGCCTGGCCGCGCGACTGAAGTGTGTCAATGTACAGAAAGCCTGGTACCGCCGCGTATGGTCGAGGTATGGGTCAAGGGAACGGAAATGATGCCACTGCTTGTGACACTGCACTTGATTCGCCGGCGCTAGTTTAACTCAGAGCAGCATGAATCGCGATCCGGTGTGCACAATATCTACTAAGTCTCGATCTGACCCACAAAATTATGATCCTCATAAATGTGGGAGATGTACAGTATCATTATCGACGTGTGGATAATAACGAGAATGAAATAACGAGATGTAGTAAAGTCCAGCTTCACAGTGTCCTTGTATAGTGTAAAAATCCGTGATAATGTCCTCGAACAATGCGAAGCGCTGCAACAATGTCTGATGAGAGTACAGCTTAAATAGAGGTCTGAGTGGTAGTCGTAAAGAAGCCTATGGGCCCATGGTCAGTTGGTAGAGTGAACCACATTCTCGTACTCACCAGGGCTATCCAAGAGTATATCAGTATCAGTTGTCACTGAGATACAAGCTGGATGAACGTACTCTTGACAATGATTGTTAGAGGATGTAGGGAAACACGACAAGTATCGGCACCACGAACAGGCTTCATGCTGAGGTTAGTGGTAATTAAGTGGTAGTATGGCACTGCGTACCATCGTATGGATTGCTCCTGTAGAAGTTTCTGATCAAGACGACGTAGAGGACGATGATGACCGGGAGAGCAGCGAGTCTACAAGCCCAGACAATGATTTTACGCCGCCGCGTTGGACTTATGATTGGGTATAGCACTATTCCTGATAGTAGGCCTACGAGGAAACCGCCGATGTGCGCTATTCAATCAACGTTCAGGGCACGAAGGTCAATGTCCAACGGGCATGAATACATACCGAAATTATCCACATCTGTCAAACCGTTTTCATCAGCCAAGGGTTATTCAAGCGCAAGACTAACGCACATGGAATATAGCCAACCGCTATGCCGATGATAAGCTCGATAATCATGAACAACAACTACTAACCTGTGAGCATTGCCGCAAGCTTTATACAGCAACACATTTACGGACCTTCCGGGCAGGGTGCTGGTGATACTTCCAGTGAGCTACCAGATCAACCCAAGCGACCTAACGATGGGATCGTTCGTGAAGTTATTCTAGTAAAACAGCGTGAAAGAATCGCTCACAGCAATAGTTCCGAAGATGGCTCCGCTTGCACCAACTGATGGGCGCTCTACCCAGGCAAAGTTGCCACCGAATACATTGCTAATCGCGTATCTCAGGTTGCACAGCATGAACGAGGACTCGCACAACACATACCCGAAAATTCCCGCCGCAAAATATACGATGAAGAAACCGGCTGAGCCCATTTCCTTCTCAATCTATGGGTTGCTTGAGTTTTTTGACAGAGCATTCTTTCGAGCACGTCGTACCTCAGCAGACGCAGTCAATTGAGCCAGCATATTGAGCAAGAAATGTATGATGCCAGCATGAAGAAAAATAGGTGTAATGAATCTGACGCCAGTGAGAGGGTAGCCACTAACATACGAGAGGGACGACTCTACCTGAACCATTGGTCGGGATCCTTGCCGTGGAAGCCGCCAAACCCACAAACGTCTTCGAGTGAGCACAGGCTATCAACTGGGTTGGCGGTGTTGTTCAAGCCTGTCATGCCGTATAAGAACTCTGCTCGCGAGCTGTCGTGATAACATACAAGCAAACTGCGTGCTGAGCGGCAAGCCAGAAATGATTTTCATGCAGGCCGGGAAACGTGCACCGGCATTGATCAGTGCGCTGGCGGAAGGACCCAACATAGGATTAACACTTGGCTACATAGCTAATCAGAGGCGTCTTCGTATCAGTGGTAACGGATTAACCTTCAACTGTATAGGCGTGCCCATAGCCTTCGCGTTCAGTGCCAGCTCGTAGATCATGACAGCCAACATGGCCGTTGACAAGAGCCATGCTGCCGTGGATGGATAAGCTTGTATACAAACACAGGATACTGCATGTACTCACCAACATAGGGATACCGTTGTCTACCTATTCCCCGCTTCTTCTCTTCGATTCTCTGGTTGAGTGGAGTGTTGCCGAGGCTTCTAAACATCCGGGAGAGGGGAGCTGGCTTCTCAGGCAGCGGGCGCGCGCGAGACTCGTTGTAAATATCTTCATCTGCATAATCTGCCAAAGTTGAGACATATGTAGCAACCCTGCATGAAAGTGTTCGCGTACCGAAGTTTTGATAATTCTGATTCCCGATCTCCTTGTCATGCGGCAGTGCGCCTTCTGGGTCGTCATACAAGGTGGGCTGGGACGACCCAGCATGATCATAAAAGCCGTCGCCATGTTGGTACTCGTCCACCTTCAGAGTGCTTTCACTCTGCAAAAGGTTGGTCGACGAGTCGGCGCGGCGGTGCCCATGTATCACAGCCTCATGGCGGAACGGTTCATCTTGCGGGTCGTGATGTGACATGCAGACTTATAGCGACTGTATGATGCCCAGTGAGGAGGTAATAGGAAGCTTGGAGATAGACAATGGATGTAAACTGAAAAGAGCGAGAGAACGGCTCTCTTTCGCTTCAGCAACGCACGGCCTCAACGATGCTGCGTCAAAAGAGGCGCCCATAATTCACGGCATGCTGCGGGCCCGTAAAAGGCAGTTTCATCTACAAATAAGTCAACTGTTGTAGTTCAAGTTGTTGCGCTTCAAACTATTTGGAATTTGGCACGCCTATACGATTTATGCTACAGTACGTCAATCGTCGGTGATAGGAAGTCCCTCGCTCTCCTTCCACTTTTCCATCAGCGAGTTGCTTGGCAAACCGAATGGATCGATGACCTTCTGTGCCACCTCAACGCCTGCAATCGGGAGATTGCCCGCCTTCAAGAGGCCGAGCTATACCAACGTCATTTTATGAGCGCTTCACCCGAGTTGTATTCGGAACATGATACCTGGACGAGTGCGGATGCCTGATCCCAGTAACTGTGTTGGGAGTGCTTAACAACACAATCAGACAGGAGATATACGAACGCTCACATATGTCTACAAGCGGGGTGGGTTCAGTGAAAACTTCAATAAGGGCTTATTACCACTTACTCGAATGTCAGTTTATCTCCGCGGAATGCGATTATTCCTACGAGGGCGAGTTCTAGGGGCTTGCCGGTTGGCTTAATGCCAGGTAAGAAGTAATCGATCTCCTGGGAGATATTATGCGAGTTATGAGATATATATGTTATCTTGACGAGTGCCATTTACCGTAGTATGTGTACACTTGAATATCATTTCATCAATCACTCTATCCGCGCCGACTGTTGAGACATCGGTGAGGGCGGAACAAGACTAGTTGAGCAATAGGATTCATACCAGTACGGGAAATGGTGATGAGTTCTGTGTCCGGCGGCGTCACCTGCATTATACATTAACGCAGACAGACTCATAACCCTCACGTGTGCTCACGTTGCCCCGGGTGAAATGGTACTATATTTCGCGAATAGTTGAATAGGATTTTGAGTTGTCTCATGGAAATATTTACCTTATAAAAGCGAGCAAGTTCGTCATAGCCTCTACCTCCCGTCATTGTTGGTATGTGATTAACATAAGGTGTGGCGACCTAGTGTATACATCAATACCCAGTACCCAACGACCTCACAAGTTTCAACAAACCATAGTTGACATAGTTTCTAAAACATATGATCAGCATCTGCCCCTTTCGGTGCAGTGTTTAGGGTATTTACTGAGAGCATCACGGTCATCAAATTCCTATGAAAGGGGGAGGTCAGCATGCATATACCGTTAAGCTAGCGGATATGGGGTCTTACGTAGAACGTATGTAATTCCCATAACTTCTCTAGGTCGAAATGGGGACCCAGCTGACGCCGAAGTAGCTCAAGGCTCCGCGTGTATGAAAGGCTCACTGCGGATCGAATATACGGGTCGACCGACCCCTCGTGCCTGAGACCTTGGAGCTGTTGAATCGGCGCCAAGGAGGTAAACGGGAAGGGCGGTATGGCGGAAACGCGCGGGTATGCATGCACCACCACGGGATTATACGCCGCAACATCTGGTTTGTATCCTGGATCTATTGTATGCTTTATAACTGATGCATGAAGCTCCTCTTGAGTAGTAGCAGCATGAATAATGGTTCTAAAGAGAGGCTCGTGGGATTGAACGCAGCCATCGTTTTCGACACTCACGGGACTAGCTGGTTGTTGGAGTAGCGCAGAAGCAGATCTTCGCTCTGCGTCAAATCAGGGCAGTAATGGATGCTCGCCCTCAGCTGAGAAGGAGCCGTTTCACCTATGATCAGGCTGATTCTGGATTTGAGTCCATAGCTGATCAGTGCCCAAGCCCGACTCTCGTCGAGATTGTGTTCCAGAATGCTCTTGGACGATGCGAGAGAGTCCGCGGGAGAGTTGTCGTAAAAAATGTGAACAACATCGTAACCCTCTTCAGCGAGCTAGAACCAAGCGGTGTGAGGAGTGTTCATCTCGGTGTAGATGAAACTCAACTTGTTTGCACCATCCAAACTGATCTTCTGGACAGAGAACCACCAGTAGTGGTGCTTTGGTGATTGTGCCTACAGTGTTAGGGTACGTGGTGGTCATCGTAGCCAGAAGCAAGAATTAGCCTCAGCTTTAGTTGATATCTTGATGTCTGTGAGAGCTCCGATAGTTATCGACTTATCAAGTCAAGGTACGCTGATTATTAATCATATGCATGATGATATCGTAGACCACCGTGTGCTACTATTACTATGGCCGTCCTAAGAAGGACCTGAGAATACAAAGGGGATGTGATGCCGCCGAGAGATTTACTATTCCGTGGGAGATGTGGTGCTCGATTTGCACTCCCGTACTTTTTCAGTAGTGTACCCGGGGTACCTATCTTGATTAATGTCTCAGGGACGATTCGTGTAGAAAGACGAAGGCTAATATCTACCACATCCAGGCATTGACAGGGTGCTGCACTGGCAGTAGATAAAGCAACCCTTAGATGGACCGGGGACACCAGACCGCCCGATCACATCTGGCGGCGCTTGCCCGGACCTCGGGAACTCTCGCTCGCGCGCCGGCGCCTATGGAGCGCGCTGGCTCGGTCTACGCAATCACCGAATCACAAGTCACGAGTCACAGCCTAGTCCAG
>KN840439.1:224647-263386 GCA_000832265.1 Phlebiopsis gigantea 11061_1 CR5-6 | reverse complement strand
ATGATAGGTACTGCTTTTTCAGTTTTAATTAGATTAGAATTATCTGCACCAGGTGTGCAATTTTTACAAGGGGATCATCAGTTATTCAACGTAATATGATCGGGTGTCCCGGGACACCGGAATAGGCGCCACCCGCCAAATTCCGGTGTCTCCTGACGGAGAAGCAAGAATAGTCAATCGCCCTCACTCTCGAGGATACAACGACTAAAAATAGTCATGCTGATTGAATGGTGATACAGTTGTCGAGTTCTAACGCCAGTTCAGCAAGTTTATCACGTCCTACGCGGATTCTGGATCGATGACCAAAACACAGAAAGGAAGAAATAGCGTCGATAGGAACGTAAGACGTGGTAGCACATGGACGGAAGCAATGTGATGTCGATAGATGTCCGTGATGAAAAAGGTGTGGTGTGTAGGTCTAGGGAAATTATATGAGACCAAATAGAGGACTCAAGAGAATGTCTCGAGCGGGTTGACGAGTTTGTCGCCGTGGCTAGACGCGATCGGGGTGGCCCCACTGCTCTGTCTTCCACGACTCCGAGAGATCCGAGAGTTGGTGAAAGGAGTAAGGTGCAACGCCAGTTTGACGTCAGCCGAGTCATCGTCGTTGATTGGGGTATATGGCGGCGGTGGTCTCTCCTCCTCATCTTCGAACTCCAGGGGTCGATACCAGCGTGCAGTTGACGGTGCCCCGTCAATCCACTGCAATGTCCGAATTTCTACCTCACGCATCCTTCGGCTCCGTAGCTTCCAACCCATCGCCCCTGTTACACCTTGGCTTGCTCTGCTAGAGGAGCGTGGTGGCTCTAGAGCTATAGAGTCGTTTCGCGGTCGTGTCGGTGTCGGCAGCCCTTTTCCTGGCACTGCTCCGAGTAACCTGGGGTTGGACGGCAGTGCCAGAGGCAGCATATGCCGAGAGTCTAAAAGCTCGCCAAGTGCTTCTGGGGCCGAAGCAGGCCCCCAAGCTGACTTCTCCTGTTGGCGATCAAAGAGCATGTCGATACCTTGTTGCGCTCGTGAATCCTCGAGCGAAGGCGACGGCGGTGCGCTTTCAGGAAATGGGCTACCATCCCTCTCTGGCGACTGGGATCGGGATTCGCCGTCTGCACGCTCGCGTTCGCGTTCACCCATCTATAATCCGAGAGGTTCAGTGGATCACTACGAGGCGCCCCTCAGAGCGTACCTCTTTACGCAAGGCTTCGACCCCGATCTTTATGCGATGCCTTTCCCAGTCCTTCTGTAACTGAGCCAAGTACTGTGTACATTCTTCCGTCATTCTACCCTCGTTAACTTCATACTTGTAATCTCGGACAGCCCTACGCATCTAGACGTTGAAGCATATTGAGTCGGCGATAACCGAACATGGAGGAATTGGGTATACCTGTAGTGGATTCATGTGTCGCATGGTTTGAATGGTAGCAATCAAGCTGGGAAACTCCGTGATGGAGGATAGACACTAAGGGCAGGTAAGTTGGCTAGCATAAGACGAGGACAGACCATCGTACCTGAAGCCAGTTGAGTAGGTCCTTTACGGGGGCAAAATGTGCGCCGACTCCTCGTGGGAGGCCCATGTTGCCTATCCACTCTTCAACCGCACCGATATTCATACTGATCTGTACTGCACGCGATCTATAATGCTGTCAGCGAGCCAACAACATCGCCGACTGCCAGAACCGTACTTACCGACATAGATACTTCTTCCGCGTTAGTATTCGATTGAAGGTTTCGCCTGACGAACATTTAGGTTACAGCATACGCAGTACGCAGACATACATACATGCAGCCCAATACATGACTTGTGACCAGAGTTGAACGATCAAAGCAGGGTTGATGTCTGACAGCGTAAGCAGGGTATGCAATGCCGTCATGAAAGACGTGATGTCTTGAGGCGAAGGGCCTGGTGGAGATTCATGTATGCCGCCGTTAAGTGTGGTGGATGCCGCACGGCCTCGTCCAAATGTTTGGCGCAGAGAAGCGAATTTCGCAGTGGCCGTACTGGGAGGTGTAGGAGGTCGACTGGGATCTGCCGAAGCCAGCGGTGTAAGAGAGCCAGACTTGAGAGGTGAAGTTGGTGGGATAGGGGGGCTAAGAGCCGATGGTTTCTTCTTGTTGGATTGAAAGGTACGCAAGATAGACCACTCCGACTCGAATTGCAAGGAGTCGAATTCGCTGGATAGCGGGGAGTATTCTAAGAGGGCTGAATCCAGCATACCGTCAATTCTTCGCTCAGCGAAGCGAATAATAAAGACTAGAATCATGCATAAGCTTGAGTGACGCAATATGGGCGTGAGGCTGACCGAATACGGAGTTTAAGATTTCTTCAATGAGAGTGTATGATCCCAGCATCTCACAGGTCTCTTTCAATGCCTCATCGCAACGCATGAGGTGAAGCCAGACGGTGATATTGTATAGCCAAAAGACAAGGCAGCTCAAATCGTCGCCTCGGTTCTGATGCACGCTAAGTGGATTACACAGAGGCTTGCGTGAATCACTCACGAAGAAGGTATCTTCTATTGCATCCGTCGCTCCGATTACGAGATCTTCTAGCCAATTGTCGTCACAATTGAGGCATGCAAAACGCGCCAGCATATACAGTGCGTTAGCTGGTTCCGCATTTCCCAGGCTTGGTCGAAAGTCGATTATAAGAGATTGAAAGATGTCCGGTAACGAATGGGGTGCGAAGACGAGCATAGATGTATAGTCCGGTGGAGGAGTCTAAGCATGACTGCAATTAGACGTATCCACATAGTACGGTAGATGACGGTACACTCACAAACACGTCGCTACTATCTGACATCGTGTCGTCTTCGTCGTCTGAAACGTCACTGAGAGAGTCTTCATCTTGCTCGCCCCACCAGAATGACCCAATATCGAGGACCTTGCCAATATTCTGCTGTACAGTCTTCCGTTTCGACAGCTGTAATGCCTTCTTTTCGAGTGTCTTTCTACGCTCTTCCATGCGTCCGCCAGTCCACCCCTCCCCGCGCATGGCCTCCTCCAGCAGCACACGTACATCCTCCCTGCCTGGTAGAACAGAGTGCGCGGTCACGATATCCAATGCGGTAAGGTGCCGCCGTGTCTGGGCAAAAGGCGAGCATCCGTGGGTGAGTAGATACGACACGAGCGTAGGTGGAGCCAAGAGTGCGGCATGGTGAAGCGAGATCCAGCCAGCTAGGCGATACTATGAAGTTAGCCGGTGACAAGTTTTGACGCGTGCGCATACCATGGTCGGGAAGATTCACGTCAGCTCCTTCAATAATCAACTGCCGCAGACATTCCTCCCTTTCCACGTCCCTGTCGCTCTCGGAGCCGAAGCCGAGTATTGTGGTGCTGATCAGGCCCAGCCCATCGTCGTCCTGCCGTCCAAGATCAACGTAGGGCTGCGCGTTGGGATCTGCGAGGAGATACGAAAGAAGAATGAAGTCACCAAAGACGCAGCAACGCGTGAGACAGTGGTTCACGAGTTCTGTCTTCTGCGCAGGCGAGAGGCCGGCGTTTGGTGAAAGGAGCAGGGCGACCTGAGAGGGGGTCGGGTACAAAGGCTGCAGGTCCGGTTCAACTGTGAAATCTAGTCCATGCGCCAGATGAGAGGCCATCCGCTTGATTCTAGGCTGTGGATGTTCCCTCCAAACACGAGGAATTCGAGGCCGATTTACGATTCAACGCGGTAGTAGCGAGGATACAACGCGCGCACGCGGTCCAGGGTGACCTGCAGCGACGGATGTCAACGGATATTGTGGGCGATTGATGTTTGGCGTACAAACTGTATTGAAGAGCAGACGAGATTCAAAAAGGGTCCACAGCCTGCTCCTGTCAGCCTCGAGAGGTTGGTCGGTGTATAAGCTATTAGTCGCGGACGCAATTAAGACATCGACTAGCGCCCACAAGTCGATACGTGCGCTTACCATGCTTAGCTTCTTCACTTTCAACTAGCCATGGCCCCCGCCAAGAAACCCAGAAGACAGGCGGAAGACGAGTCCGAAGCCAGCGATGTGCCTGTGGAGTCAGAATCTGACCGTGAAAGCCAACGCGGTGAGTTCTCTGGCTCAGAGTCATCTGGTAATGAGCGAGAGGACGATTCGCCGAATACCGAGGACGAAATCGCGGGAAGCAAGTTCACAAAATCCAAGAAGACTTTGAAGCGGAAACGGAGAGCTACGGATGCGCCGCAGTTTGCCTCTACGCTTCAATCTTTACTAAATACCGACGCTCCTTCCGCTCAACTTCTTTCCCTCAAGCCCTCCCTCGCCCGTAAACGGAATGATGAGAAATTGGATGCCAAAGGGAAAAAGGTGCTACAGATTGAGAAGAAAGAGAAGGAAGAGAAGGGTCACGTTAGCGACGTGATTGGTGGTTGGGGTGGAGAGAGCGAGCGAGCTTTGAGAAAGGTTGCCCAGCGCGGAGGTATGCTGCTGTTCCCATTTGTAGAGCCATATACTGACAGCACACTCGAAGTCATCAAACTCTTTAACGTCATACAACAGGCTCAAGCTGCCACCGTTGCCGCTGAAGAAAACTTAAAGACTCAGCGGGGATCGGGAAAACCTACGCTGCCTGCTCCTTCACTGAATAGTGGCAAAGGCAAAAAGAAGAACAAACAGAAGGACAATCTTCTGGGCGGACCGACTGAAAGTGAGTTTGTGTGCGATGATAATAAAGTGAGAATATTGACCATTGTACCAGCCGCCGTAGCTGAGGATGATTTCCTGAACAGCATCAGGTCTGGCGAAATTGTCTCAAAGGCTTAGCCAACATCCGCTGTAGGCAGAGGTCGACAGCTGTCCCAGAGCACGGCATACTGCGAGCAAATGTATAACACTCATCCCGTCTCTACTCAGCATGCAGTGTACCTTTATTGTGGGTTGCTAGCAACGTGACCCTCGCTGTATGCACCGTCTCAGGCCGTCGTCGTCTCGACTGTTTGTCCCGCCGGTGAGCCACCACCGTCATTATTTCCCCTACTGCGGCTCCCGACATCCCTACTTACATACGTTTTCTCGTAGCATACGTACCTACATGCTCGTCTATCTTGGCCTAATACATCATTCGCCTCTCTCTCACACACATCCTGTGCACACTCGTTTCTCGACTAAAGCCACGATGTACGCCGCATAGTCGTTCATGTCCCCCGCATTCACTCGAGTGCACTTGCCTTGTTTGGCAGCCCCTCCTGCTAGGGCTGAAATACTGAAGTCCGTTGTACGCGTTCATTCGAGAAGAGGCCAACAGCGACGACCGGGGTGGAGGCCATCGACTAAGTTCCGCATGGCGCGCGACCGTTCTTCATTTTTGTACGCAATAAAGTCTCTAGATTTTGTTTCCCAAAGAAAAGACAGTTCACCATTTGCGACCTATTAATTGACGGACGTGTGCGGCGCTTAGAAGGCGCTCGCCTGCCCTAAACTTCAGGTTTTCCATAAAGCGCCCAGCCCTTCCTCGCCCGAGGACCTTATGGTCAGTATGCTCCTCGTCGTACCTACGACCGAACATGTGTGGCTAATAACGATTCGAGCAGCAGCCTGCGCAGAAGATTGTCATTCGACAGGAGGAGTGGGAGCGGCGGCTGCATGAAGTCAACGTTTCAAAAAAGTGAGCGTAATCTTTCGTCACTGCCTTTTTCTGGGATGATAAACATCATTGGGAATCTCTCTGAGTAACCTTGATGAGACAATGAAAGTAGTATTGCATGTATTACCTGACTCTTATGTTTAACTCAAGTTCTTCGCTGGACGTCACACTGACATTATTCCATTCTCAGTGACCTGAACCGCCTCGTGATGGACTACCTTGTCATCGAAGGTTTCAAGTCTGCTGCCGAGGAGTTCAGTCGAGAGGCTGAACTAGCCGCACCGGTTGACCTGGACAGCATTGAAAGTCGCATGAACATCCGGGAAGCGTTGCAGCGTGGCGATGTCGGAGAAGCAATCGCACGGGTGAACGACTTGGACCCTGAGGTGAGCACGCTGTTTGATCACTTATGGGATTGCGCCACGGCGAGTACAGGATTAAACACTGTTCATGCACCACTCTAAGCCCCTTGCTGGGTCTGTGATGATACTTGAAACACCAAAACTTCAGTCTTCAATATGATTTTACTGCCTCGTCTTTCCTGTCTTTCATACTCTTGCTAATTCTCTTTCAGATTCTAGACACCAACCCGGCGCTATATTTTCGGCTGCAGCAGCAGAAGCTCATCGAGTTCATCCGGCAAGGGAAAATTGCTGAAGCTCTGGAATTTGCACAAGTGGAACTTGCGCCTCGCGGCGAGGAGAGCCCCGAGTTCCTAGCCGAGCTAGAGAAGACAATGGCGCTGCTCGCATTCGAATCCTCGCCCTCGGCGCCGCAGTCAATTCTGGAACTGCTCTCACCTGCACAGCGGCTCAAGACTGCCGGCGAAGTGAACGCTGCTATTCTTGAGAGCCTCAGTCAAGGCAAGGATGCGAAGCTCGTCGGCTTGCTCAAGCTTCTTTGCTGGGGTGAGACGATGTTGGAAGAGAAGGCCGAGTTTCCAAAGGTGCGCATTTCGGACGCAAACATCGACACTACGCTAACCCCAGTGTGCCCATTAGCTCGACCTCAGAGAGGGTATGCTTACAAAGCTCCAATGATCTCTTTCGCCGTGTCTGTTTGCCATCTTGTACAACAAGGGACTATTGTAACTGGAACCTGGCTGATGTATGTATGTACGCTATCGATCGGGTGACTGAACCAGCGCGAGTGCAACATGGTATCTGTGCGATAAGTAAACGACCCCACCTGCAAGCGGTCTCGGCGTGGCGCGCGACGCGTGAGGCCGGTGCAGACGGAGATGGCAAAGCGAGGAGCGGCCTCGAGGCGTGGACGCGGCGGCGTCGGGGTCGTGCAGGGCCGGCGGTGATGTGGTCGGAGGGCGCTGCGGTGCTGTAGAGTTGGCGGGGTGGCAGCTGCGGCGGGATGGGACGTGGACAGAGGGAAAAGAGGAACAAAGCGAGGTCGTTGTCGGAGTGCCAAGGGTCCATCGACCCGGTAGTTACACACGTCCGTAAGCGCCTTCAGCTGCACGCTTTCGCCTCCTTTGGGGCGTCGTCTCGTCGCGTTGGCCGACATCCTCTCCCTTGCTGCGGCCTTCTATCTCCTCGCCAGTCCCCCGCCGCGAGCGATCCTCGCCGCCGTCTGGCCACAACCCACTCTTGTAACGGCTTGCATCTGTTCAGTCTCGCCGGCTGTCCCAGACTATTCCGGTCTCTACTCCTTCTCGCCGCCCGTCTGGTCCCCTCTGCTAGCTGCCATGTCCGACGACCGGTCCAATGCCTCCAGGCCAAAGAAATCGCGGCCCCGTATCCTCGTCGTCAATAATCCAAGTCCCAACTCTAGCGATGACGAGCGCATCATCCCTCAGAATTCCACTGTCGTGAACATGTCCAATATCCCTTGTACTGAAAGAGCACATTCGTCGCCTTCGCAGTATCCTACCCCTCTGACCACCAATCTACCAGACGTCTCGAGACCTTATCCGTCCTCTCGTTCAAACCCTTCCAATCCTGCACTATCTTCCCCTTCTAGCACATCATCGAGACCTTACGAATCTACTCCCCCGCCGAGCACACCTGGTCAAAGCAATCACCCCGAGGATTTGTCCAATGAGGGGACGCTGCGACAAGAACCAGTGCTTGTTTCGTATCCCGACAGTAGCGAATCTATCACGCCCCCCAGCGCAACATCCCAGGGCCCTAGGCTGCTCAGCCGCCTACGCTTTCACAGCAGGCCTAATCACACACGGCGATCCTCAAACACTTCGGGTAATGTGAGACCAGCTACAGTAAGTCGTCGACCTCACATCTATTCAGTGGTCACCCTAACATTTTTACAGTCCCCTACGACCTCCATACCAGAATCTTACTCATCCCAAACGAGCGGAGTCAGTGGTAGTCGCTCTAGCCCGCTTGAGCGAGTTACATTACTTGTCACGACTGACGCTGAGCATCTGGTGACTGTGGATGTGACGGGTGCCAGCGACGCGGCATTCATTCGGGAGCGAATTTTTACCAAGGTGCGTCCTTTGTACTTTCCAAAACACTTCCTTCTGTGCACTTACCAATGGCCCTTCAGTTGCAAATATATGACGACGAGCAGAAACGATTCTCGATCTATCGCACTGAGATTGGCAGGTATGCCATCAGCGACGCGTTGACCGACGAAGACTTAATGGCTCTGTTTCGTGAACGTGGTGACGAGCGAGGTTCGATTAAGCTCTTGGTGTCGCACTCACAAGCACCGGTCCACGAGTCACCTTCACTTTCGGAGCCTAGCCAACCCTCGCCAATCCATACGATCACGCCCCCTGTTCTCCCACAGTACAACTATCCCCCGCTGCGTCCGCGGAGAAGGTCAAAATCAAGGCGTGGCAGTACATCCTCCGTCAGCGAGAGGCTTCCTCCTGACCAGTTGGCTGGTTACGAGGCGTCAGTGTCGGACGACCTTGATCATGTCGAACGAGAACCCCGTCGCCCGGCGATTCGCGCTCTCCCGCAGCAACCTATCCCTCGTCAACCTCTTCCCCAGCCTCCCCGCCCGAAGTCTCCGGCCATGTATGGGCGACCTCCGTCCCCAGGAGGTGCTATGTCCCCGGATCGCGCAAGGATGCCACGGGACGACATGGCTACCCTGAGAGCAGATCGGCCTAGGGCTAACTTCGTTACTACTCCCCCATCGACATCTCCGGATATCAGTCGATCTCAGGACGCCCCCCACTCCACGTGGTATACGCACGGTCGTGCGGGCTCGGATGCTGCTCTTGATCGCGAACGGGCGACGCAGCTAATCGACTTCGGCCCGGAGCAAAGTCCTATGCGACGCGCTCGTGAGCCGGACGACACCCATAAGTCTCGGCGTACCAGGGAAATGTCGCGAAAAGAGCATGCCATCCCACGAACCAAGCAAACATCTTTCGCACACGCTGAATCTGAGTCAAGGCGTCGTATCGATGGCTGGGATATGGTGCCTTCGAATGGACCGTCCAGCGGTTACAGAAAGGAACGCCCACCGACGCCCTCAGAACCTCGTCCTTCACCAAATCGACCCCACGGGTTCATCAACTTGCCCCCTCAACGTCCTCCGCCTCCTCCCCCGGTGTCCGACGGACAGCGCAACAAACGGCAGGCTGGCAAGGCCGTTCCTGCATCCTATGTTATCTCGTACAAGGGACCTGGGACTGGAGCTATGCCTCAGTCGCCGCCAGCGGCGAAAACTCTGAACAAGATGATGATCAAGAGCATGAACGACTTGCACTCGAAATTCAAGCAGCAGCCATCGAGCGGGTCTAGCCGGAAACCGAATGCGCCGTTGCCGATGAAACCCAACGTTCCCAGCGCGTCGAACACTATGGATCAATATGTCGGAAGTAGTTCCAACTTCAGCGAGAATATATCGTCGTCCTACCACGACTCGCCGCTATATGCCATGGATTTCACGAAGACACACGACAGCTCACGTTACCCCGGCCTGTCGCCCAGTTCTTCCCACTACGCCAGCCGTCCGCCAGCCGCATCAAGTCAGTCTCCGCCCCAGCCTAACGGCAGCAGTACGCTTTTCGCTAGTTCCGTCCCAGAGCCATATCCACGCCCACGTTCTGCAACTGGTACCGCAGCAATCACTTCACCGTATCGTTCCAACCGTACGCTTCAATCCCCCAATCATCCTGACTTTCCGTCTCCTGAGACTCCTCAGCACCGGGCGTCCCCGTCTGGACCTTCCTACTACTATTCAAACAACACGACCTTGCTTCGCGACGATGGTTATCACACGGGCACTGGAACTGGATTCGGACCGCGGCCCAATCCATCTCATGCACGACACGATAGATCCAACGCAGACGGGACGGGTACATTTCCACCGCGTAGTCCTATCGGAGCCAAGCCTAGTGTGGAATCCAGAGACTTCAAGCCTCCTGAGCAGATCCAACGCACACTTTCTTCGCTGCCCGTTCGTGAGGATGAGCCTTCTTCAGCGGAGAGCACGCTACGTCATGACGAGTGGAGGAATATTCAACGCATGCTCGGAAACAACAGCAGTACCCCAGGAAATCCCGGGTCAAACACTGTTGTACCGCAGCGACCACCGTTACCGTATATCAACCCAAGCTCTGCCGCCTCCGCTTCAAGTACCATCCTGAACGAGTCCGTGATCTCAAGCACGAATTCGTCCACTGGACATTCTTCCGTTCACTCGGATGATACTGACAGCGAGGCTGGTACTATTTGGGCGAAGGCCCCGCCGAAACTCGGCAATCCTTCTCGGCCGGTTCTGACACCCATCGACACTGACAGCTCGCCTTCGTCAAAACCTATTCCCCTTGCCCCCGAACGACCTCCAATACCCTCGTACATCCCTGACACACTTCCTGCGCGTAGGCTGATACGAAGTCGTGCTATCACTGGCAAGAACCTTAAAGACCAGAGGACCAGTCGCTTTGACAACAATTTCGATTTCACGTGGGCACCTCGTCCACCTCCCGAGGAGGTCTTGCAGCGACTGGAGGAATACTTCCCGGAGCATGATGTTGACGAGCCTGTCATCGATGCTCCGTCTGGTGGCACATCGCCCACATCCACAACCGCGGACCCTGGCCCAAACTTCGTGGCAGAGCGGCGCGCTCGGCACAAGAAATCCATTCGTGTTGTTGCTTCGGCACGCAGCCGCATTGACCGCACTTCGCACATGGAGCCGACGTCGTCAACTGCCGGCGCAGCCTTACGAAAAAGGAACACGAAGCTGTGGGGAAGCCGCGTCGAGGAGGTCCCGACGCACGATCAGGCTCTGCAGAAGCCGCTCTCGACGGGAAGCGAAGGTTCACCAGGTCCAGCGAAACGTGAGCAGGTTGTCTCGTTTGATCAGGAGAATTTGAGTTGACAGTTTTCGTAGCGATCTTCCGCTGGGTTCGCGGTGAGATGATCGGCAAGGGTACTTACGGCAGGGTGTACCTCGCTCTCAACGCGACTACGGGCGAGATGATCGCAGTGAAGCAGGTCGAGATTCCCAGGACGGCCAGCGACAAGGATGACCATCGACAAGTCACTGTCGTGGAGGCGTTGAAATTGGAAAGCGAGACATTGAAAGACCTTGACCACCCGAATATCGTGCAATACCTTGGCTTTGAGGAGACACCGACCTTTTTGTCAATGTAAGTCCATTGAAGGCTGGCACAGTGCTCGACACTGACACTTCCTTCACAGTTTCTTGGAATACGTCCCTGGTGGTTCAATTGCGAGCTGTCTGCGTAAACATGGCAAGTTCGATGAAGAGGTCACGAAATCGTTCACGGGTCAGATTTTGGGTGGCCTTGAGTACCTGCATTCAAAGGGCATTCTTCATCGAGTGAGTTGATCACCTTGATTAGTCGTACCTCATTGACGTCTCTTCAGGACCTAAAAGCAGACAACATCTTAGTGGAAACGACGGGTATCTGCAAAATTTCCGACTTTGGTATCTCGAGGCGTACCGACGATATCGACATGGCCGCCGCCTACACGTCGATGCAGGGTACCGTGTTCTGGATGGCGCCTGAAGTCATAGATTCGAACAAGAAGGGATACAACTCTAAGATCGACATTTGGAGTGTTGGGTGCGTTATCTTCGAGATGTGGACGGGCCAGCGTCCTTGGAGTGGGAAGGAAGCCATGGCAGTGCTACTTCAGGTACGACTGCCGCGACCCTCGAGCTTTCTTCTGAAGCTCACCTATCTCGTAGTTGTACCAGACCAAGCAGGGTCCTCCTGTTCCCAAGGAGGTCATCCTGACGCCGCTCGCTGACGACTTTAGACAGAAATGTTTTGCAATGTAAGCTATCCTGCCAAATTTTGTGTGCGTTGAGTGCTGACTGTCGTTGTCTACAGGAATCCCGACGAACGTCCTACCGCTGCAGAGCTACGACAACACCCATACCTTGAACTTCAGCCGGACTGGAGCTTCACCGGTTTCAAGTAGAGCCCATGGACTCATGTCTATTTGCTAGCGTTTACTCATGACCCCGGCTTTCTTGTCTGACCCCATGCTCGATACCATTCTACATCACATGTTGAGATCATACACACACATCATAGCAGATATCCTACCAGGCTACACCACTGTATCTTTTAATTCAGCATTTACCTTTCGTTTTGCATCTCTATCTTTTTACTGCGCAATGTTACATACTTGCATTGACTTACCAATGACATCACCGCCAAAGTTGGCAGATGCAGAGTTAACGCGTGCTCATATACTCTCCAACCCTCATGTCGCCCAGCATGCCAGTTAGACTCGCGGCCCTTCATGACCATAAACACCGTCAAGCAGTCCCTTCGCAGCCTCCACAAGGCCAGCCTCACCGACGACGATATCGAGCAGCTTGCCAGGGAGAACGCCGCCCTGCGGATCCAACGCGCGTGGAGAGCCAGGAAACGTGCATCATACCTACGCACAGACATTCTCTGGACAGACCTCGTCACCCACGCCCGGTTTAAGGTGTGTCCCAAAACTGGTTACCGAGGCGGGGGTCGGCTTATGCTGGTGTTTAGGTCGATCGGAACGCCGCGGAGCAAGGCAAGAATACTGCTCGCGAACGCTGGCGGCGTAGCATATTTCTTGCGCTACGACTACAGGATGGGAATCGCATGCTTGCTGATAGAGGGGTTCATGACGATAAAGTCGTGGGCAAATATCTTGAGACACAGCACTGGCTTGAGCTCATAGACGGGTGAGTCCTAATATTCATATCCAGTCTCTGCCCTCGTTCAACCTGCGAACTCTACACAGGAAACATCGGTACGGCGCAAACCGTAAGAACCTCCCATTAGTGTACTTGATTCGAGCTCATATCTTGCCTTAGTGAAGGTCTGTCCCTACGCACGAACTACTCAGCCCCATGATCTGAGTGACTCCACAGTATTACCATAGGCGATGGCAACAAGAGGACACTAACGAGAATTTCTTTCACTGGTATGGCATGTATAATCCTTAGCTCTGTACCCAAGCGCCGACATTGTCCCCTGCAGGCTGGACAGAGGCGGCGGGCAGAATTTATCATTAAAAGAGTGCCCTCGGGAGCAGCTGGAGCGCGAGGTATGTGTGCTACCAATAGTTTCATTTAACGACTACAGGCTAAGCTGCCTGGCCTTTTCTTCATCAGCGAATAGCGTTAGTCTTTTTGCTGGATCTATGTCTAGTACTTTAAAGTTAATTCGTGAACAGATATCTGTCCCCTTCTCAGCGTACGTCGCGCGATTATGTTTTCATGAGTTCTGACAGGGTGGCTAACTCCTAGCCATCGCAGGGCTGAACTATCTTGTACAGATAGACAACGAAGGCAAACTTCGCTGGGCTAAGTCCGGCGAACTTGTCGACACTTCTGCTGGACTGTGGAAAGACGCAGGCGAAGGACGAGGGGTCATACCCGTCCATGGTATGAATATGATCGCCGAACGCGATTCCGCACGACGGACAAGTTTCGAGGTCACTTCAGTTGCTTCTCACGAATCCCGCCCGAATACGACTCTGCACTACTATTTACCCCATGAATCTAGCCCGGGTAGCAAAGTGAAGAGATGGCTTTGGCGAAATTTCACCCCTCGAGGACTACTCGAACGCCTGTTGCGGGCAACCCTTCAGAAGAACACTTGGATATATGTGGCCGTAAGTATAATGGTCCTAACTTTTGCCCCGTCGCTGACATGAAATGTAGGATAAACAATGTGGGTCGACATATTCAATTTCGGTCTGCCATACTCTGTCAACTAATGGAGAATGAAGTCAACATTTTTGTTGGGATCAAGAGTGAGCAAACTTCTCGCTGATATGCTCCGATCTACTCTCACCTGGAGCCAGCTCCTGGAGCATTTCAACATTCTTCATTTCTTGGCGGAGGGATAGTCACTTCCGCAGGGCTGATATCCGTGAAGGAAGGTGTTATCCACAAACTTTCTCCGCTTTCCGGACATTACAGGTGCGTAAGAAAAATATGTCAAGTCCCTAACTGACACTACATCTGCACAGAACATCCATCAAGGTATATTACCACGATCATCTCAAGAATTCGACTCCTGAAGGCCTGACGATTCGCGCTTGTAGCATTTCCGATATTTTCTCTCTATGCTGGATCAACGTGGGGTCGACATGCACAAGGTAGAAATTAGCAAGGCGGAAGCAGCATTATGGGGGTGAGTCTGTCTGCTTCTAAAAAGAGTATACTTGTCCGATACTCGCAACCATCCTAGAATCGAGCACATAGCACGGTTCAAGAAGAAGCAAGCAAAGGTCATAGGCTCCGGCAAACGAAGCGTGGCTCGAACTGCAGGTAGCATTCGGCGCAAATTTAACCAATCTGAGCATCATAACGGAGAATCTCGAAGCGTAGAATGCCAGAGACAATCGTGGCAGCCCGCGGATGGACACGCGGAATGCGACCATGAACGGATTTTTGAGGCAAATGACAACGGATTTAGTCCTGAGGCCGCTCACGAAGGAGACCTTCCTGGGAGTCGCTCAGCTGCGTTTCACGTAGTATGAATTGATACCTGATATACTGGGGATTCGAATATTCTGTACCATAGTAGAAGATACTCCATGTTGTGTACCCACTATGCCCTGCGCCAGTTGCTCTCAATGGAGGAAATCCCTACGGGCACGGCAGCCTGTAATCCTGTGCATGAGTATGGTGATATGTGAGTGCATGAGTGCAGGTCACCTTCTCATCGTAGTCAACCCACTCGCCCTCACTGAGGTCAACCTCAGGGAAGACCGTTCCAGACTCGGCACCAACACACTTCCATGCACCCTGGTGCGGTATGAGCATTTCTCTTTACAGAGATTGAATATATAGAGCCTACTCTTGTTGGATCGAATGCGACGAACTCCAGGCCACGACATTCAAGGGTCAAGAAGGGTGCGAATTGACCATTTGCGTCAGCCGTGTATGGAATGGTGGGCAATTTGTCATCGAATTTGGCGGAGCTTTCGCGTTTGCACGTACCACAGCGCCAGACAAAATTGGCCATGTTGCCCTTACCACCTGAGACCTCTCTTTCATCCTGGAGTATAATGAGACGTCTCAATTATGCGACGTATATGGATAGATCTGAGCTGATCAAGCACCTCTCGGTTAACACCAACAAACTTGGGATGCACCTCATGGCAGCTGTTACATTTTACCTAGCAAACTTGATGAGAGACAAAGGTTTCCCCATACAATGGGGTGTAGTTATCTGTGCACTTACTTGGAAGAAATATTCAAACGTCCCCGCAGAAGCAGGTGCGAGATCTGTGACATTCTCAAGCTCTGCTTTGATTTCTAGCAGAAGTCGCTGGAATCTCGGCTCAGCTGGAGGCATGCCTTAGAAATTAAAGTACGTACAACCATGATTATGTGAAAAATAAACTTGAACGGTGTCAGAATTGCGACGATGACCTCTGGCAAGGCGGCGAATTCTCGCCAAACTGGGATTGATCAACTCGCTCGCGCGGGCTCGGAGGCGCCTTCGTTCCGCAACAACCAGCACGCTGTCTACCCGACTCTCACCATGTTCGGCCTCATAAGGACAAGGCGCACTGTCTCTCTGCTCAGTCTTCCAAGAAGGCAGTTTCATGCGGCTCCAATAGTACAGGCGAGACCAAGACAGGATGAGTTTCCCGTCGAAGAGGAGGATTTCGACGACCAGCCCGAGGAGATGACCTCCGTGGAGCATTTATGGGTTGGACAACATAGACGGCTGCTCTACTACATGCGTCTCATTGAGCATGAGCTCCCGCAGCTTGTCGGTGAGTGATTATTATTTGCACACCCTGGGCCGTCTTAAGCGGCCCTTGAAGCTTTCCGCAAACCCTTCATTCCACCCCCGCCGTCCCAGCCCTTGGTAATTCGTTCAATCTCATATGGAGGTGAAGAGCACCCCGTGACGGCCAAAAGAACGATCGTTATACCCGTCTCCCGACTACCACTCCAAACCGAAGCCGCGATACACAAGTTCAAGTTGCTGGCGGGTGTTCGATGGTCACCTGAACCTCCGAAGGATTCTGGTATTGGTCAATCAGAAGTAGAAGCGTACGGCGAACACGGATACTTCAAAATTTCCTGTGAAGACTTCCCCCAGCCTGCCATGAACCTAAAGTGGGCTAGCGATATCATTGACAGGCTAATTGGGGAGGCGGGTGTGAGTTGCTTTGCTTTGCACGCGTTCTTTCGTCTTTTGACAATATGCGGTCAGGATGCCAAAAAAGACACGTTCGCCGACGTACCCTTGGATACTAGACATCTGGTCGCAAAGGCACGAAAAGCTGGCAAGGGAGAATATGTTAGAGGGCGGGCGAAGCGGCCATCCATCAAAGACTTCCCGAAGGAATGGCTCCCAGGCACTCCTCCAAACCCCTCCCCTTCTAGCACGCCATAGATGCTTTGTCGTACTTACGTTAGCTCTTCATAATCTGCTGAGAACTGCTGAGGCAGACAACTCACACCGATACACTATCATATGATCGAGATGGGGTCGGGTCTTCGGCCGGCTAGACTTCTTTTCCAGTCGTTCTTATATTGCTGTAGTGAGAGATAGACACTGCTACAACACAACCACCACCCAACATGTCTGAGAGGAAAGTTGTTCGTGCATCCGTTGTACAGACCTGCTCGGCAGCATATTCGTTACCCGACACCCTCGCGAAACTTGACAAGTTCACTCACGTAGCCGCACAAGAGGGAGCACAGCTAGCTGTTTTCCCCGAAGCTTTGTATGTCATATTCCTCTTCTTTGGAGGAATGGCGTACCCATTGAGTACTCTCAGTATAGGAGGATATCCCAAACACAGCACATTTGGCTGTGTAGTGGGTGATCGTACCCCGGATGGAAGAGATGAGTTTGTGCGGTACCACTCTGCCGCCATCGAGGTCCCCAACTCAGACGCAGTCACGCGGATGGAATCTATCAGCAAGGAAACAAACGTCTTCCTGGTGGTTGGAGTAATTGAACGTGATTTGGGCACACTTTACTGCACAGCTGTTTTCGTAGACCCAGAGCAGGGTTATGTGGCAAAACACCGCAAGCTTGTGCCGACAGCTATGGAGAGGCTTATTTGGGGTCAAGGCGACGCTACTACGCTCCCTGTCTACGATGCAGGCTTTATCCAACGGGGCGACGGCCAAAGCGTCAAGGCGAAAGTAGCGGCCACGATTTGTTGGTGAGTCTCGCTCGACTTTAGGAGATGTTCGTCGACTAAGATCGTCGCCAGGGAAAACTACATGCCCCTCCGTGAGCTTCCATTCCCTCTGCTGTTGTTATTTTATAAGCTAACTTAGGATCATCTGCCAGTACGGACCTACTATTACTCGCAAGGCGTACAGATATACTGCGCTCCCACCGTGGATAGTCGTCCCGCGTGGCAACACACGATGCATCACATTGCCCTCGAAGGGCGATGCTTCGTCCTATCGGCTTGTCAGTACGCTGAAGAGAAGGATTTCCCGGATGACCACGCCGTTGCAAACGTAAACGAGCGTAACGGTTCTAATACCATGATTGCTGGGGGGAGCGTGATCATCGATCCTCTCGGAAACACTCTCGCAGGGCCTCTCCTTGGCCAGGAAGGTGTACTTACCGCGGATCTGGACCTAAACACTGTGGTACGCGGTAAATTTGACCTGGATGTAACAGGTCACTACGCAAGACCAGATGGTAAGTCTTCACTTCTCTTCCACCCTCGGGCTACATCTGATATTAGATCTCGCTAGTCTTCGACTTCAAACTCGTCACTCATCAGTAGATTGTAGCAAGCGACAGGGGTCTATATACCATACAAATCGTTGGCCCGTAGTGTTTGTGCCACCATTTGAGGTCAATGACTCGAATCCCACATTTGTTGATCTGCTCCCCCGGTTGTCTGCCTCGATACGTTGTCTTCTGAGTGATCTGACAGCTGTTTAGTGTACGTGAGAAGTCGAGGCCCACCGGTGTGTATCGTTTAAAAGAGATTTATCTCATCTGTTGGTCGCCTCAGCAGTCTCCCTCTCCTAATGCACGTCGCCCATGTCATTCGCTATTAATCAGAAGCTCATCCACTGCTGGCCTAACGGACAGGCATCTCGACCGCGCTATAAGACTAGTAAACCACAAAGATTTGGACGGGGCCATAATAGAGGCACATTTTCCTAACAAACTCTAGACGAGATGGCTCTTTGAGCATAGAAGAGTTCAGGGATCGATCACACACGCTCTCACCCACGATACTCGTCTATAATACAGCGGACGAACTATCTATACCCTGACTGTACCAGCGACGAGAGCAACTCTGCTAGTAAGAGCTTGGCACAATCTTCCTATGGACGACCGGGATACAGACCCTAACATGACCAAGTCTGTAGACTTCGAGATAGAAATTGGCAATAAATTCGTTGCCCACTTCGAACACTCTACACCAGAATTATGCCGGTCCTCTGCATCTTCCGCGGCCTACTGCACAGGATCGGGTGAAGAGACCCATGCCTGATCCGTATTGGACGAATGGATAGATGGCACAGTACTAGTCCCGCGGGAGATAGAAGGATCTACAACGGTCAGCCATTCTTGATGATTACCCAAACATGACCTAACTGGAGGCTGCAGGGGGAACGTCGCATTCATGATGCATACTAGTGTATCGTCGATAATACATGACTTGGGTCGACACGTACGCCAGTGCAGAAATGTCATGGCGGTGAATTTAAGCTGCACTGCTTGAAGCTTGTATTAGAACGGGCTAGGGAATGGAACTTCCTACTCTCTAATGGAATTTAATATGCACAAATTAGTGGCCCGTATAACGACGAACTTACTACAGTAATATTATTCCTTGGGCATCCGCGCTGGAATAAATCTGCTGGCTGTTGCCAAACCGGAATGAGCGCGGTGACAAGCAGCAGCAAACAACTCGAACGCCCTGCACGCATTCCTTCAACTTGAGTCTCACTCTTGCTCTTTGGTCTGAAAGCAGAGCACACACCCTTTATTCTTCTTTCTCGCTGCCCTTTACTCCTTGGTTTCTCAATGACAGACTCGTTCGTTTCTTCCGCCAACGGCGATTCACTCACTGCCAACGGCGCGAGCAGGTTGAATGGCTCTAGCCCTTCCCTCCCCCAGCAACCCTCGGAGACTGGCTCAGCACCTATAATTCGCAAAAAGCTCAACGGTTATGTCGGGTTTGCCAACCTCCCTAACCAGGTGCACCGAAAGAGCGTCCGGAAGGGGTTCCAGTTTACCACTATGGTCGTCGGTAAGCTCCGTCGTCATGTCCTCTCATAAGGACACTGACCTGGCATACGTATTGTCTCAGGCGAGTCTGGTCTCGGCAAGTCCACGCTCATTAACACTCTCTTCAATACCGGCCTGTACCCTCCCAAAGAGCCGCTGCCCCCAAGCGCGGAGCGTCCGCAAACTGTCGCTATTGAGAGCATCAGCGCAGGTGACGGCGTCTGCTATCAATAGTCCGAGTGGATTTTCTCAACAGTCCGCTACGTAGATATCGAGGAGAACGGCGTTCGCCTCCGCCTTACCGTTGTCGACACACCTGGATTCGGCGACTTCGTCAACAACGAAGAGAGGTCAGTCGGTCTTGTGATTATTTGTTACGTGATTACTGAACGTGTTGTAGCTGGAAGCCCATTGTCGAGAACATCGAGTCGCGCTTTGACTCTTACCTGGAGCAGGAGAACCGCGTAAACCGACAGAAGATCGCTGACAACCGTGTCCACGCCTGCCTTTACTTTATTCAGCCGACGGGTCACTCGTGAGTTACTTTGGTGCCACATAACATTCCTCCGTTCTGATCCTTTGTAGCTTGAAGCCTATTGATGTCGAATTTATGAGGCAACTGCACACAAAAGTTAACCTCATTCCTGTCATCGCCAAGGCCGACACCTTGACTGATGAAGAGGTTGCTGACTTCAAGGCTCGCGTATGTTCTACATAATACTTCATACTCTCATAAGCATCTCCTGATACTGATCGCTCATAGATCCTCGCCGACATTGCTCACCACAACATCCATATTTTCCAGGCCCCAACGTACGAGAACGAGGACGAGGAGGCTCTCGCTGAGGCCGAAGAAATTGCTGGCCAGATTCCATTTGCTGTGGTTGGTTCGGATCACCTTGTGAAGACTCTCGATGGCCGCGAAGTACGCGGTCGTGCGTACCCATGGGGTGTCGTCGAGGTCGATAACGAAGACCACTGCGACTTCGTCAAGTTGAGGCAGATGCTCGTTCGCACTTACATGGAAGAGCTCCGCGAGTACACCAACGACGTCCTCTACGAGAACTGGAGAACACAGAAGCTTGTCAGCATGGGTGTTGTGCAGGATCAGAGTGTCTTCAAGGAGATCAAGTATGCAATCTGTTTAGATGTGATATATTTGATGATGCTCATACCCGCGTAGCCCTGCCAGCAGGATGCAGGAGGAGCGTGTCATGCACGAAGCTAAGCTCGCGAAGATGGAGGCCGAGATGAAGATGGTCTTCCAGCAGAAGGTGCAGGAGAAGGAGGCCAAGTTGAAACAGTCCGAGGAAGAGCTGTACGCTCGGCATCGGGAGATGAAGGAGGCTCTCGAGAAGCAACGCGCAGACCTCGAGGACAAGAAGAGGCGCATCGAGAGCGGTCGTCCATTGACACCGGAAAAGACCAACGTAAGTACTGTCACTGTGTCTAGTTCCGCAGTATCTCATGCAGTTGTCCAGCAGACGAGAAAGAAGGGCTTCCTCCGCGCGTAAATGGTTATCTTTCGATTTTGGTTCTGTATTGTCCGTCCTCCTATGGTCCCATGGTATCCTCTGTCCGGCGCTGGTACCCAGCCATTTTATCTGTCCTGCTACCGTACACTCCGCACTTGACGACGCCCGTCTCCTTTGTTTTAATTCGAATTTGTAGTTGACTTACGAACACTTGACCACGCTCCTTACCTGGATACCGGATTATCTTCCTTCCTCCGTACTACTTAGTTTTCGCTCTTGCTGAGCTGTTGACGATGTTGGCGCGTTGCATGTACATACCCAGTGATACCCAGCTGGTCAACATCTACAAACAGAGGTGATCGAGTGAGATCCTGTGAAATCGGCGCTTGTACCTCATACACCATTTGTTTCTTGCGACCTGTTCACGCTCATTCAATCATCTACAAAGTATCCTAATCATGGCTGCCAGTGTTCCGGCAGTGTTGTCAGCCCTCAGTGTATTCAGCAGCGCACCGGACAAGACCTCGCTCGAAAATGCCAACACCTGGCTCCAGGATTTTCAGCACTCAGTAACTAGTCTCCCGCATTATGGTACTCCGTAGCCCCCGCCTCTGACTTGCCTCCTTCTCCCTCCCCCTAGTCCGATGCATGGCTAACCTGTAACATCCTCTTGCAATCTCTGGATACGCCACCCGCAGCGAAGCTGTTTGCTGCCCAAACATTCCGCATGAAGGTTAGATCGAGTTCGGCCCTAGGTCAACGACTGCTGTTCCTGTTGACCGACTATGTCTAGGTTACATATGACCTTCATCAAATAGATGGCCCAAACATCCTCGCACTACGAGACACTTTGGTCTCAGCTTTGAAGACCTACCACACCGGGCCGCGGTCGCTTCTAGTGCAACTATGTCTCGCGCTCTCGGGACTCGCGTTGCAAACACCAGCTTGGAAGAACCCAGTCCAAGATATGATCGATTCATTTGGGAGAACGCCCAATACGGTCCCTGTTCTACTACAGTTCTTGACCGTTCTGCCGGAGGAGTTGACGAGCAACACTAGGATTCCGGTCACGGTATGTACATTTGAGTGTTGTGTATACATATAATATTGAATCTGCGTTAGGACGAAGAGTACCGTGAACGTGAAGAAGTTATCCTCACTTCCAATTCGGACAAAATTGTCGATTTGCTAGCCATGTACCTTCAAGCTCAAGGTGAGTTCACCCAGATGAGCTTCCGACCCTCTTTGACTGAGGACGCTTTAGGGGTTACACTTGCGGTCCAAAACCAAGTCTTTGGATGCCTCAGCAGCTGGCTCTCCACCGGAGAGATGATGGCTCAGTCGGTGGCACGAACACCTCTACTGCAATTCGCATTTGAGGCATTGGCATCAGACGACCTCTTCGACACCGCCGTTTCTGTCGTATGCGATATCATACACGAGACACAGGAAGTCGAAGATAATATGCCTATCATTGAGCAGATTGTCCCACTTGTTATCGCTCTCAGGCCTAAACTGGTCGAATTCCACGACGATCCGGAGAAAGTGAGAGGACTCGCTCGCATCTTTACGGAAGCTGGAGAAGCCTACCGTAGTCTCCTCCTGCATCACACCGAGTCGTTCTACCCGATTGTAGAGGCAATTCGGGAGTGCGCCAGCTACCCCGACCTCGACATCGTTCCGATTACATTCCCTTTCTGGATGCGTCTTGCGCAAAGCATAGGGAAGAAATTATCGGTTTCCCCTCTCCTCATCGACGAGTACAAAGCTCTCGTCAGCGTTGTTATCAATCACCTTCACTTTCCCGCCGACTTCACCACTGTATCTGGCCAAGAAGCAGAGAACTTCCGATCTTTCCGTCACGTTATGGGCGATACCCTCAAAGATTGCTGCTTCGTTCTTGGTACTGAGGTCTGCCTCAGCGCTGTCTACGACATGATCACCGCGGCGATGGCTCGTGGCACATATAGCTGGCAAGAGATAGAGGCCCCACTATTTTCCATGCGATCTATGGGTGCAGAGGTCAACCCCGATGACGACCGCATAGTCCCGAAAATCATGGATCTTCTCCAAACCCTACCATCTCATCCACGCATCCGCTATGCCTCTCTACTGATCATTTCCCGCTATACCGAATGGATCAACAAGCACCCCGCATACATTCCATATGCACTTCAGTACATCTCTACTGGTTTCGAAGACTCCGACACTGAGGTAGTGGCCGCCGCTGGTCAAGCATTGAAATATTTGTGCCAGGATTGCAAACAGGTACATCATCCGCCAGCTCTTCTCGTATCAGGCTCACATTCTCCTGTAGCACCTAGTCGAGTACCTACCTCAGTTACACACCTTCCTGAAGGCTGTTGGGTCCAAGGTAGCGCAGGAAGATAAGGTTACGATGTATGAGGCTATCGCCTTCGTCATCTCAGCCATGCCCATGGAACAGGCTGCCCAAAGTCTGAGAGAGTTCTCTCTGGATATTTTGGCAGTCGTTCATTCTGCAGCCGCGAAACCTACACTTGCCACAAAGGCAGAACTCAAAGTTGCTATAGGTGGGTTTCTCGTGGCAAATCCTACGACCTACCACTCATAACCATGACAGATGGTCTGGAGAACTTGGAGGTTATGCTCGCTGTTGTGGAAACTTTCGGAGACGAACTCCCGGCCTCGTGTCAGAACAGTTGTCAAGAAGCGTGGCTCTTCTTCGACCCCTTCATCGCCAAGTACGGCTCTGACCTCGCTACCTGCGAACGTGTCACGCGCGTACTAAGGTTTGCTCTGAATTTCTTCGGATCGACAGCGCGGCCTGTCATCCCGTCTTTGCTAGCAAGGATGGCGGCTGCCTTTGAGACTACTGGCTTTGCCAGCTATCTCTGGATCATCGGGAAAGTGGTGTCTCGTTACGGTGATGAGGAAGATGCGACAATAAGAAATGCTTTCAAACAGACCTACGAACGGTCGTCTACGAAGCTTTACAACTTGTTGCAGGAGACCTCACCTACTCAGATACCGGACGGTGAGTACCATTCCATATACCGGTTTCTGGTACCGACTAAAATATGACATGTAGTGATTGAAGACTATATTCGCATGCTAATGCAGATGGTGGACCATGCCCCCGATATCTTCTTCCCATCGCCTGCGTTCCCCGTCGCATTCCGCGCTGCTATGGCAGGGCTCAGCTTGGTTCAAGCCGACATCGTCTTTGCAGCATTGGAAGTCCTTAGAAGCATCCTCAGCCACGACTGTCTAGACCCTGCGCCGGTACCGCCACCCAAATTCCCCGTCTATGCATCTGCCATCAAGGAGGTAGTTAACAAGGAGGGCCTCGAGCTCACTGGTCTAATGCTATCTGGTCTCACCGGCGACTTCCCTGAAGATACGGTCTCTCCGGTGATTGCTATTTTCCGTAGCCTCGCCGCGGTGTGGTCTTCGCAGCTGCTCTCCTGGTTGCCTCTTGTTCTCCAACAGCTGCCCTCTACGTCCGTGCCAGATCAGACAAAGGGAAAATTCCTCTTGGACGTTACACAGTAAGTCGCGACAGGCTTCGTGATGAGAATAGCTCGCACTGAATTGCGTCTAGGGCTATCGGCGCAGAGGAGTACGACAAGGTCAAATATGCCATCATCACCCTGAACCGAGAGTGCAGGAAAGCGCGGGAGCGTCGGCGTGGCGGGGCACTAGACAACTAAGGACGTAGAGGTAAAAGGGTAGATCTGTAACGCTGTAGCTCAGGCTGTATTGGTACTTGTAGTGTACATAGCTGATGGTTGACGCATAACAATAATTGCTTGGACTGTGAATCCTGCGCATCTGCCGGGGCTTGCCGGAGCGCGCCTGCATGCTGGGCGTAACGTTGCGGTATCTACTATCCTCCACTAATCCCCCACCACCTCTTCACCATGTTTCGTCGTGCTGGACAGTCCTTGGCGTCCGCTGGTAAGACAGCTGTGCTATGTCAAGAGCATTCCCATGACCATTTTGCCCCGAATTAGGCCGTCGGACCTTCACCCAATCTGCCGCCCGACAAAGTTACGAGGACACGATCCAGAACCTCCTCATCCACAAGGACACGAAAGTGCTGTGCCAGGGTTTGACTGGAAAGACTGTCAGTATCTGCATCTGCGCATACTTCCCCGTAGAACGTGCTCACCAGTGCAACGCAGGGTACTTTCCACGTCAGGGAAGCTCTCGCGTATGGCACCAACATGGTTGGAGGTGTTTCGCCCAAGAAGGCTGGCCAGACGCACCTCGGACTCCCGATTTTCGGTACCGTCAAGGAGGTTAGGAGGTGGCATCCTTCTCGCGTAAAGCATCTACTGACTTGCGCAGGCGGTGCGCGAAGTCCAACCTGATGCTACAGTTCTCTACGTTCCCCCACCCACCGCCGCAGACGCCATCCTCGAGGCCATTGAGAACGAGATTGGACTCATCGTGTGTATCACGGAGGGTATCCCTCAACAAGACGAGATCAAGGTGCGTGCATTCACACGGAAAACTACGGGGGGGGGTGACAAACGTGTATGTCTAGGTTATGAATGCTTTGAAGAGCCAATCCAAGTCTCGCCTCGTCGGACCCAACTGCCCTGGAATTATCAACCCTCTTGGATGCAAGATGGGTATTCAGCCAGGACATATTCACAAGCCTGGCAAGATCGGCATTGTATCCCGATCGGGCACCCTTACCTACGAGGCTGTCGCACAGACAACAGACGTTGGCCTCGGCCAGTCGCTCTGCGTCGGAATTGGTGGAGACCCTTTCCCGGGAACCAAACACGTCGATGTCATCAAGCTGTTCCTTGATGACCCCAACACCGAGGGTACGAGCAATATTTGTCATGCCGTGCCCGACACTAATTGGGTCTCAAGGTATCGTCATCATTGGTGAGATCGGTGGCAGCATGGAGGAAGAAGCCGCCGAGTATTTGGAGAAGTACAACAAGACACGGCCAAACCCTAAGCCTGTCGTCGGCTTTATTGCTGGTCGTACTGCTCCTCCTGGACGTCGCATGGGTCACGCAGGCGCCATCATCTCGGGCGGCAAGGGTATGCGTGCTATTTCAGTGTTGGACGACTTCAGGCTTACAGGTTTCATTTAGGTGCAGCATCGGACAAAGTTGCTGCGCTAGAGAAGGCCGGTGCCATCGTAACCGATAGTCCGGCCAAAATTGGTCCCACCATGCTCAAGGTGAGAACACTCGACACCTGTCTCTACTATGGTCTAACGTTTTCCTCTACCAGGCCATGAAGGCTGCCGGTCTTGTGTAGATGTATCGTGTCTCTTGCTCCTGCCATTCGTTACCTAGATGTATGCGGAGATACTGATATCATATATCCTTAATACTATGCCCCTCCTGCGAAGATCACGATCGTGCTTCCGATTCTTTGTGCGCTAGACTCGCGTCGGTCGCGCGGCGTCACGTGCTCCACATTTTGTGGGCGGTCGCCTCTTGTCCGCTGATAGCGTGCCAGTTCATCGTCTCGACCGTCGCTCATGTCGCATATCTTTCGCAGAGGACGCACTGTGGCACATGCATTGATACCGGGGCCACCCGCGGCGGCATCCCACGGTCAGCTCGACGCTATGATCCTCTCTCGCGGTGTGCTCATTCACAACACAGGGTTGGGACGGGATGTCTTTCGAGGGCGAGCAGCTCAACACCGGGCGTACTCTACTACTCAGCAGCCGCGGACTGGCATAGCAGCTTCTATTGCTGAGCTACCCGGTGTACCAAAACTGGCGGAACACTTGAACCATGTCTTTGCACCTCTGCAGTTTCCTCCGGAGCTGGCGGCTCGGATATTGACCCATCAGAGCCACAAGCATTCTGCACTCACGAGCAACACTCGCCTGAGCTTCATTGGTGCGTCAAAAGTCTCAATAATCTTCTATACACGTTGACGTGACCGTGGCGTCGACAGGTCGTCGCGTGCTGCAGTCATATCTCTTGCTTTTCCTTGACCACTCATCAGGTTACACACACGATTACGAACATGTCATGGAGCGTGCCTTGAACACATATGTCCTTGGAGAGCACGTCGGACCCCAGTGGCAACTCGGCAAGGTCATGAAATGGGCCCCAGCAACATCTAACCCAAGTCTCGCTAACGACCCGACGAGCGTAGTCCACCTTGGGAAGGAGGCTACAAGGAGCATTGGCTTGTACAAGGTCGAAGGCATTGCAGTAGAAGCATTGGTAGGCGGTGTGTTCCATCAATTTGTGAGTAGTTCAACTCTGGGCCTGGTCCCCTCGTAGTGCCCTCACCCACTGACGTTTGACAATCACTAGGGTGGCCAAATAGCACACAAGCTCTTCCATACGCGACTGCTTCCACATCTCTTGCTGCCCGGGAAATCTGAAGGTCTTCCAGAAGCCTTACACGCCGATGTCCTGAAAATCTGCAAACAGATGGGCGGCCCGCAAAGCGACTTGTCGAGCCCGGGTTGGTCCTCAAAGGACCCAGGGCAGTCATAGTTATTTAGACAGTGCCGTTTACCTCACCTTATACTACATCGTATCATAGCTCTATGGGGAGCATGCAAGCACATACTTAGTTCCGACTGCTCAGTATCTCCGGGTCGAACGCCCGCAGGAACGCTGTACACTTTATGTTCAACCACCACCATGCCTTCTACATATGTGCCATCTTCGCGCTTCCAAGATGCTGCCGCATACCTTTCCGGGGCACCATCGTTATCTAAAGTCTCCAATAGCACGAAACTAGAGGTCTTATGTCTTGTCTTGTGGCTCGCTACGCGATCCTGACACCCCTGCTGCCGGCTGCATCGCAGATCTATGGCCTATTCAAATACCTAACGGTCTCCCACACACCAAATTCTTCTCGTCCTGGATTACTAGACTTCGCAGGAAGAGCCAAGTGGGATGCATGGAAATCAGTGGGAGAGGGATACAGGGATCGCGTCTTTGAGGTCGAAGAGCGATACTTGCAAATTGCGATCGAATTGGGGTGGAAGGAAGGCGAGAGAAAGGAAGAGTTCCAAACCCCGCCGGGAACATCAAGCAGTCAGGACGAAAGTGACGACGGAGACATATGGGACAAGGAGGACGAACCGAAAGGTGGTGGCATCGGTTTCGGTGTCACGGTCAGCAAAATCTCGCAGGAGGGCGAAGAGACAAGACCAGACGGTTCTTTTCACACCTACGCCGTTGCTGGAGACACAGAAGGACTGAAAGCGTATCTGGAGTCGCATGCTGAAGCGCAAGTAGATACCAAGGACGAATACGCGAGTAGTCTTGGTTTGCTTATTCACATTGCGCACACTGAAAGGTTCTCAGGGATATACTGCCCTGCATATGGCGAGCGACAGAGGCCATATTGAGATAGTGAAGCTGTTACTCGACAGAGGAGCGAACTCAAGCATAAAGGTAGGCAATCTCTTCTAACAGTTTGCACCGCGCCTGACTGCCTTCAGGACACGGATGGGTTCACAGCATTAGAGCTTGCGCAGGTCGCCGAGCATGATGAGGTAGTGCAAATATTGGATTCTAGACTCTAATGAAGTATATGCTGTGAGTTGAAATGCAACACGAAAGCGAGCATCTGAGCAGCGTGGAAGCATACGATAGCGGAGCAATACCAAGTAAGGTGCACGACATCTCGACTAGTATTCTCCCTCAGCCCATCCTCCGAGCTCCGAACAACCTGAACAGCCTCTTCCGGCCAGGCCCTTCGAAAGGGCCATGTCTTGGCCGTAGGGTCTCGGGGCGTGACTGAATAATCCAGTAGGATAGTCTACTTGGTCTCTACACCGCCACTGGTGGAAGGTTTATGGTACCTTGAGTTAGGCGTGAGGACACCACCCTACGAAACGTCAGACTTCGGAAGCGTTGGATGTCAGGTAACTCACCAATGTCAACAGCTTGACCACACTGTCCGTAGGCTGGGCTCCATTCTGCAGCCAGTACTTTATCCGTTCAGCGCTCCACTGCACAGTTTTGTGTGGGTCGTCTCCCTTCACTTGCGGGTCGTAAATAGCGAGAGTCTCGATGGGAGCGGCGTTGCGTCGCGCGTGCTGGTTAACGGCCACCATATGGAAGATGCGGTTGTGCCGCGGGCCCTTAAGCAGAAAACGTAGACGAACAACCATCGTGAGTAGGTGCTGGTCGAGTTTTGGTAGGCAGCGACCGCGTGAAGTGGTGGTGAGCTGCAGGAGCTTGAGGCCCCAGCGCGCGCGCGGGGGGACTCTTGGGCGTCTGCGCACTCACTCTTCAAAACGATGGCGTCCCAGATTCTCCCTCTAGGTAAGTCCTCGGTAGCCTCCGTTTTGTGCCCAAGCTGACATAAAAGATCGCTGTGTCTGTTAAAGAGCTTATTGACCGATGTATTGGCTCGCGTATCTGGGTCATCATGAAGGGTGACCGCGAGTTTACCGGCACGTTGATGGGTTTCGACGACTTTGTTAGTAAGTAGCAAGTCGTATTTGCCTTGGCTATTTGACTCAAGCCGGCATAGACATGGTCTTAGAGGATGTGACAGAATAGTACGCGCTATGTCTTTCTGTGTGTATCCGATTCGCTCATTTCTAGTAGCGAAACCACACCACAAGGTTTCAAGAAGACACAGCTCCACCAAACTCTGCTGAACGGGAACAATATCTGCATGGTATGTAGGCAGCCCTCGTCCGCCAGGAACAAATGTTGAAGTGTTCTTCAGTTGATACCAGGTAGCAATGGACCAGACAGCTAGTCGTCTATCCATCCTGCTTTCAAATGATTATCATGCCTGTATTATTACCACAATTCCAGTCGCTTTCAGTCCAGGACTAGTCGCGAACAATACAAATACAAGTCTAGTTCTCGAGTGCGGTATATCTGGATTGGGGGATGAAGACTTACGTACGACTACACAGCAACAGGGGATAAGAATGATGGAAACGACTGATACAGGATGGCAAAAGTAACGAAATGACTGGAGAACCCACTACTGCCCGAAGCTGAAACCGCCTGGTGGAGGGGCGGCACCATCTTGATTGAACTAAACGACTTATGCATAAGTATCATCTGCGGATATGAATCAGGTAGATTTTCTCGTACCGCAAAAGCACCAGAAGCGTCGAGGCTCGGCGCGGTGATACCAGTGTCGCCCTCCTCGTCATCCGGGAAGTACTTATCCATGATATTGAACGCCTTCTTGTAGATCTCCAGGTTATCGTGTTGCTGGAGGTTGTGGATCGTGTACATGCCGCCCGCCTCCTCGACGTAAACGGCGTATTGGTTAACGCCTCCGGGTCCAGCGGCCTGTTTGTCCATCTCGCCAACCTTCAGAATATTGTCCAAACCATCGAGTGCAACCTGAATGATCTTGTTGTCCATCATAGTAAGTAAATCGCAAAGGGGCTTGATGCATCCCTGAGAAACGAGGTAGCGGATCTGCGACGGTTCCTGGAGGCCACCAGAGGTCGCGTTGGAGATGGCCCAGCAGGCCTCCTTGCGAGTCTTGAAGTCCGCGTTCTGGAGAATGTTGATGAGCGGGGGGATGATGTTGGCGTCGATAACGGCTTGGATTTGTGGGGGAGAGCCCGCAGTGACATTGGAGATCGTCCAACATGCCTCCTTCCTGATGCCCTCCTTTGGGGAGGACAGAAGAGACAACAGAGCTGATAGGGCGCCGGAGGCAATGACAACTTGCGTTTGCATGTCGTCCCCCGTGACGATGTTACCAACGGAGCGAAGTGCAGGTGTCTGGACAGTCGTCGACGGGTGCATCAGAAGGTCGACCAGTCGCCTGCAGACACCGGACTCGATCACAGCCTGAATCTTGTCGTTCGAGCCATCTGAGAGATACGAGATAGCCCAGCATGCATCAATCAGGATTTCATCGTCAAGCGAGTAGATGAGCTTTGTGAGGACAGTGAGAGCTGGCGAAATCTGTGGGAAATTTTCATAAGTCACGGGTCGAAATGTGCCCAAATTAGACTCACGAGGTCCCAATCCGGCTGGGGTGACTTGCCACGGCAGAAGTTGCTCAGCGTCCAAGTAGCATTCCTGAGCATGCTCAGCTTGTGGTTCTCGCTCAGGAGGGCCAGTAAAGGACGAAGAGCACCCTGCTGCAGCACATAGTCCCTGCACTGGGGGCTATCGCCAGCAATGTTGCCGAGTGCCCAAACAGCCTGCTCTCGGACATCGTTGACCTGCGAGGACAATAACTTGATGAATTCTGGGACGGCGCCAGCTCCGATAACGGTTTTTGTATGGTCAGCGGTACCCGACGCGATATTTGTGAGCGCCCAGGCGGCCTCGAACTGCGGACACAAGGTAAATGATTGTATCAGGCAAAGTACGCAAAGTATGCACCTGCAGCATAGGGTTGTCGCCACGCAAGAAGTTCACAAATCGCGGTACAACACCACATTCGATGACGCGCTCAATCGGGGGGTTCTTCTCTTTTGAGAGAAGTTTGCGGAACTTCGTCGTAGCATCGAGCTGACGTTCGACGTCGTCAGAGAAGACAGCCTGAATCATGTCATCGGCGAGCTGCAGCGCGGTCAGTGGCGTGCTACAGTGAGAATAGGCGCGATGCGACGCACAGGCGTGTCGGCCCAGGCAGCTGTTGCGTCCTCATCGTCCGAATCGGCATCAGTGGAGGGAAGGAAAATACGCCTCTTGGTGAAATTCTCCTCTCTCTTCTGCCTTCTGATCTCGACCTGCTGTTCTTCGCGTCGACGGCGAAGGTCCTCAGGCTTGAGGCCTTTGTTTTTGTAATCTGGAAAAGTGGCGAATCAGTATCATCGCCGGAAAGAATGCGCAGCGTAGCGTTCCGCGCGTGTTCGAAAACATACCATTCCTACGGTGAGCGAGACGGGATTCCATGATGGTGGTTGTGGAAAGAGTGTAAGTGGAAAGTGTCCGTAGGTTAAGAGTTGCGCGACTCAGATCAGTGTGGCTCAAAAGAGGATGTCACGCCCGCGTGGCCTGGTCACAGCCACTGCCTCACCGAGTTCCTTAGATGAGTCGCAGTGCATTATTTATTCAAGGATTCCTATACACCTCCTTGGCTCATAGTTCTACATTCTCGTTCATTTCGTCATGTAAGGATACGAAGGGGTCTCTGCGGCACTCCGTCCAAGAAACCCACAATATTTTCCACCGTTTGAGACCACCAAAGCTGTGGACGGACAGACAGGGGTCACCGTCTCGACTGGAAGGAGTAATAATGCACTCACCTTGTAATTGTCGTCGCTCACATAGCCCATATGCGGGGACAACGTGACGTTGTTGAGGTCGCGGAAGGGATGGTCAAGTGGGAGTGGCTCGACGTCAAAGACGTCCAGGCCCGCCCCGGCAATCCTCTTCGTCTGCAGCACCTGCAAGATAGCATCTTCGTCGACGAGGGGCCCACGGGATGTATTGATCAGAATCGCAGACGGCTTCATGAGAGCAAGCTCTTTTGCCCCAATCAGCCCGCGGGTGCGCTCTGATAGGACGATATGGAGGGACACGATGTCGCTGAGCTGCATGAGCTCTTCCTTTGTCGCGATAAATCCAACACCCGCCTCAGCTGCACGTTCCGGGGTGAGGTTGGGAGACCATGCGACGACATTCATGTCGAACGCAAGCGCGATCTAAGAACACAAAATATAAATTCTGGAGCTTATTCGTGCATCACAGGACTTACCTTGGCTGTCTTGATACCCAGCTTCCCCAGGCCTACAAGGCCTAGTGTCTTACTGGCGAGACCCGTAGGAACTGTAGTTTGCCACAGCTGACGTTTAGCCTTCGTTCCCGCATGCTCGTGGACAACGTGTCTCGCTGTAGCGAGAATCAGAGCCCAGATATGCTCTAGAGTGGAATCTCCTGCATGCCCAGTACCCGAGACGGAGATGCCCTTTTCATTGGCGTAAGCGACATCTATGCCTCGGTTCTGCATCCCCGTCGTTGCAATGAACTTCAGGTTGGGCAGTCGATCCAGCAGCGATGCAGGGAACTTGGTTCTCTCTCGCATCGCGCAGATGATTGCATAGGGTTTGAGTCGTTCGACGAGTGCATCTTCATCATGAAGAGTCTCCGTGAAGACGTCAACTTTGACGCGCCCGTGTAGAGGAGACCAGTCGGCAAATGTTAGCGCGACGCGTTGATAGTCGTCGAGCACGGCGACTCGGATGGGCTCTGTGGTCGTCATGGTACGAGCGTGGGATGCTCAAGCTGTCACGCAGCTGCTGAGGAGTTGGTCACGTCGCACGCATTCCGTGGTTCCCCTTTCAGTCATACGTGATTTCCAGAGCACGAAGACTAGCGTGTCGAGACGCGCTTCCAAAGTTGGACCCCTCTCCGTGAGTGCTACTTGGAGAAGAATTGGTTCAGCCGTCCGTGAGAATGAAAATGGAAAATGTGCCAGGGGTCCATAACAGTGTAATTTACATGACGGCTCAGACTTTTACGTGTCGCTATCGAAGGGGTACTATGATGTAGGTCAGTAGCGTGATCCTTCATACGATGAAAGTGAACAACTCACCTCGAACGGCTCCGGTGGATCCGCTTCAGGCGCATTTTCATCCAGTGCGATATGCCGCCATCTATCGGGATCTTCACTCGCCTCCGTTTGCGGCGTAACGTGTACAGTCGTGAACTCGATGTACTCGGGCTCTTGCTCTGGGCGGAGATCTGTAAGAATCAGGACGCCACCTCCACCAGCAAATTTCTCCATGTTCGCTATCGAGCTCGCCGTCGCGTGTCCTTTCCTTGGCGGGAGGGTTGACACGGCCCGGACGGGCTGATACCGGCTGTCGGGTGGGAAGGTAACGTACGCCATTTGTGCAGGCGTAACACGAGAGAAATTAGGCAGCTTTTGAGTGTTGGGCTCAGGTGAGTTAGGAGACTCAGGCAGGCCAGACATAGAGCCTGTGAGCGGTGAGACGTCGCCATGCTTGTCGGCACCGGCTTCGTCTGACTTCATCTCAACATCGCCGTCTTTCTTCTCCTTTTCGTCCTGCAGGAGCACTCCATCAGCTATATCTCCGTTCCGCTATGCAAATATGCCCACCGTGTCCATAGCTTCTCCCTCAGCGGCCGCCTTCCTCTTCTCGCGAGCCTTGGCCTTGGCCGTGGTCGATAGCACAGCAGTCGCAACTTTCGTGACAGTCTCCTTCTTTGGCGGCTGGGTGGGCTGAGGGTACGCAAACAGACTCGGCTTGGCATTCGAGATGAACTCGAATTTCGGGGCCTAGAACAGCAGTCATGTTTGGCTCAACAATACATCAGCCGTGAAACTTACGCGAAGCTTAGCGTCAAGGCCAATTATTCCAGTGGGCTCAAATGCCAGCGACGCACAGTGCGCCAGAGGGTACCAATACCAAAACTGACAGAACAGCACCATCCCCACAATGGCGCTCATATTCCGTGTTCCAGCACGGCTCTGCAAGCTAATGGTGACGTTGCGGCCGCCGGCGTCGATAAGACCCTGGCCAATCACAGCACCGAAGCGAGCCATTGGGTCTTCATGCTTGTTGCCAATGACCTTGTTGTACGTGGTGCGGATGGAGGCGATCGTAGGTGAGGAGGCCTCGGACTGCTCAACGAGAATCAGACCGAGAGCGATGTATGCGCCTTGTCGGACGAAGTCGACGCTGTCCTTGGTCATAGGCTCAAGGATGTCGATAGCATCCTTGAAACGATGTCAGCGAAACCGCCACGAATATTCGACGATATCAAGCTCACCTGTAGGCCAGTACCAGCACACGCGATACCCAACGCGAGGGTAGCACCGCAACGAACATGGGGGTTGTAGCTCTCGCTCAGAAGCTGCACGATACGCGGGACCTGCGACGGGTTCTTGAAGAGGAGGAACGCCAGTGCGGTGACAGCGGCACGGCGAACGTCGTCAGAAGTATCCGAGACTGCAACGTGCAGCAATTTGCGGATCGCATCGTTGTTCGACGTGCCGGCGTACGCTAGAGCAAGGGTGTAGACACCACCATACCGGAGGAGGGGATCCTACGAGGCTATAATCAGGAAAGAAGACTATATATAAACAACGAGTACGCACCTTCTCATCGAGTAACGACTCGGCGACGGAATCTGCCTGCTCTTGTCGCGCGTAGTAGAGGAAGGCAATGCCGATAGCAAGGCCACGGATGATCTTTTCGTGCTGAGTCTCACGCGCGTATGTAAGCATCTCATCTGCACATTCACCGCTACCGGTACCCAACATGATGAGGCCCATCGCGTAACCTGCAGCCTCGCCAGAGACCGCCGAGTCATTGAATAGGGTGGATTTGAGATCTTCGTAAGCCTCCGCGTTCTTGCCTCCCATACCAGCTACGCCAAGACCAAGAGCCGCACCATGTTGGACGACCTCACTCTGTGCAGCCTTGAGTGTTTCGCGAAGGTAGCCCTCAACTTGGCGGCCGCTACCGCACCCTGCGTTGATAAGACCGAGAGCATACAGCGCACCACCCTCAGAGTAGATAGCACCAGGAATGCCGCTCTCTACTCCTTGTTGTGGAAGGTAAGGGCCAAGGATGTTCATACCCTCCACGAAGTGACCTTTGTGGATGACGCCGAGGCCGGCAGTGGCACTGAACTTGGCCCAGTTGGAGGCGAGGGCGAGCCACTCCAAATTCTCCCGGAGGAAGCTATCCGACGTTGTACCCGCGTGCATAAACGCGTTTTGCAGAGTAAGCGCGTTGTGGTAGATGGACGATCGGCCTTCGAGAGAGTCCTGGAGAGCACAATTAAACGCATAGAAGGCGTGCATCCAGTGAACTTCACCTTGGTGTGCTTCAAAATTAACATGTCCGTCTTATTATTACTCTTCAGGAATTCGAGGTAAAGCTTCACGGACTCCTGGCCCGCAAGGATCTCGCGAATTTGGTCGTAGATTTCCTTAGTAGTCTAGAGGGATGTTAGTCATTATATCTTGAGTGCCAAAGATAACGGCTTACAGCATCTCCTTCAGGAAGCTCAGTACGGATACTCTCCAAGAAGTCTTGTGCGCCACCCTCCACAAGGTCGAACGCGAGCTGGTAGGCTAGAAGCTTTTCGTTTGGAACGAAGGACTTCAAGTATGGCACAGTGAGCTCCGGAGAGCCAAGAGACACGAGTAAGCGAGTGAGGGAGTGAACGTGTGGCGATTTGTCCTTGCGGGATGGGAGCGGGAACAACGGGAGGAGGAACTTGAGGACTTCGTTGCGGTACGAAAGGGAAAATCCGGTATCGAGAACGGCATCCATCGCGTAGGAAAGAAGTGAAACATCACGAGTTTTCTTGTAGATGTCGGACACAATGTCGAGTCTACGAGACTCGAGGGCAATGCCGATGGCCTGAGGTGAAAGTCGGTAATTGAGACGCATAGAATGACTGGTGACTGACCTGCCGATATTCCCCCTCGCTAATGCAGCGATGTAGAAGGCCCTCGATAATGCCTTGCAATTTGGAATCAATCTTCTCACCACCGACTTCCTCTTTAGAGCGTGCTTCGACGTAGCGATCAATAGCCTTTGCTGCGATGACGAGGAATATAAGTTCAGTATGTACACAGCATTCAATGCCGTACATACAGATTACTGTTTCGACATACTCCTCAGCGCCAGGGATTCGTCCTTCGGCTTCAAATGCACTCCCCGCACTCAGAGCGAACGACAAAGCCTCGTCGTATTCTCCAAGGTAGTAGTAGACTTTGCTAGCAAGTAGCGCAGCAGAGCTACGAGCTTCGTCTGAGAGCTCTTCGCTCTCGTATAGTGACTCGCTGAAATATATGTCAGCGAAATAGCAATAATTATGATTGGTGCACGGTACGCACATGAGCTCGATCTGCTCAGATATTTCCGCCCAGAACTGCGGCACGATGGTATTGAGAGACTTGAGGGCGTGCTCCTTGAGCACAGGTTCTGGCTCTGAAAGCAGAGCGAGCACACCAGCGGCGGAGGAGTGCGGTCTGACCATGGTGGAAAGAGCGAGGTATTGTTAGGCCAATGCGTACGCGTCAGCGACAGTGAACGCGTCGTCGGCGTCTAGATTCCCTTTTTGGATGAATACCTTACGTAAGCTCGAGCTCACCGAGCTCTTCCGCCGCGCCTGTCCTGCTCCTGCAACACAAATCGACCCAACGATGTCTATGCTCCTTCGCCGCTCGCTCGCTCGCGCTGCGCCCCGCGCACGCCAATTCTCTACTACCACTGAGAGCGCTACTCAGAAGGCTTACTATGAGAAGGCAGAGGATGCTAAGCACCATGCCGCTGGTGCGTTTTCCCCGAGAACCCGTCGCCCCCGCTCTGACATATGCCTTCGCTAGATACCGCTGACATGTGGAGGAAAATTAGGTACATACGCTCATAGTTAAACTAGTACCTGGTGATTGACTTGGGTTTTGCCAGCTTCTACGTCTGTGCCCCTGGCAGTGAGTGAGAATGTGCTTCATAATGCTTTGAAGCCGACAGCCGTTTGCTTTCCTCGCCAGTTATTGTTACAGCCCTTTGGGTCAGAAACGTCGAGAACGAACACGCCGCGCATGAGGAGCACCTGAAGCACGAGAACGGCGGCGAGCGCCCTGAGCCTCCTGCATACGAGTACCTCAACATTCGCCGTACGCATTCTGATCGCTTTGACGTCGCTTGTGTGTACTCATACTTCGGTGCAGACCGTCCCTTTGCTTGGGGCATGAACTCGCTGTTCTACAACCCGAAGGTGTGGATTCTGCATGGGTTTCTATGCATATCTTGCTTACAACACATGTGCAGGTTAACAAGGACATGTCCCAATCCGAGTAAATACTTGGATGAGGGCCGCATCACACATCATTCACCGTTGCTCGAACAAATGGATAGATTTATCGTTGAAAAGCGAAGCGAATATAGTAATGTCCAAGGTATAAGTTCAAGTATCGAACAGCACAGTCAGTATGTAGATTTTAAGCCACCTCGTTCAGTGGTCTAAAGCGCAATCCAAGCACCGAGGGCCGTGCCGCTCAGGGCGAATGCGAGGCCAGCGAAGTAGGTGGATGTCGGCCCCATGTTCTGGAACGCGGCGTTTGAGGACCTAGACCGATCTCGTCAGCTTCTGGACACCGCTGCCAGTCCATAGCTGTTACTTACGGTGACTGCGTGTTCGCAGCGCTGGAGCCCGACGCTGACCCAGTGCCCGACGTCGCGTCTGCCGCGGGGGTCGTCGCAATGGTGTATGTAGATCCTCCAAACACCGTGGTGGCTATACCGGCTGCGCCGCTAGAAGCAAGCGTAACGGCCTCACCTCCAACGGACGTGATAATGGTAGCAGCGTGGCCACCGAACGCTGTAATAAAGTTGTTCAGCAAGCGGGAAAACGAGTGCGCTAAGTGGATACCTACATGTTACATCCGAGAACACAGACGCGGCTAACCACAAGATCAGCGCGAGAATACTGGGGTCGCTGTGCGCGGGTACCTACCTCCTGACGTTGCATCTGTGAAAAGCGATCCTGCTGATCTTCGAGTCAGTTGGGTGGTAACAGGGGTGCAAAGTATATATTCACCTCCAGATGTGGCATCCGTGAAAACCGAGCCAGCTATCAAGCGGGAGTCAATGCATGCGCCGATTGACCTTGCAGGATGATTTGCATACCTCCTGAAGTCGCATCGGTAAAGACGGATCCAGCTGGAACGTGGCAAATTAATGGAGGCTCAAGACTATTAATATAGGCGGCTCACCGCCGGAAGTGATGTCTGTAAATACGGACGCAGCACCCGAGGTAGCTTGTGAGAAGACGGATCCAACGTCTGAGGTAATAGAGTTGAAGACTGCGATACGGGTCAATGCGAGGTGGTGAAATAGCTTGGAGCGACAGACTTTGGCGCTTCTCCTCTTTGGCGGAGGCGAAGGTGGCAAGGGCAAGAAGGGCGAAGGGGGTCAAGGGGGTGTACATGGTGGTGGTGGTGGTGGTGGTACTGTCGGGTGGGTGGATCCGAGAAGCCCAGCGCGCCTGCCATGCACTCGTCCCAGCAGTCCATTTTTGCGTCCGGATTTTTCATATATCTTTAGTATAGGATCTTGGCTACGTTGTATAGAAATGCACCTTATCTTGTTCACATGCGAGGACGCATGCCCTTAAA
>KN840439.1:24890-224356 GCA_000832265.1 Phlebiopsis gigantea 11061_1 CR5-6 | reverse complement strand
CAAAGAATTTTTATGGGAGTGTAGAATATGGAATGTGGGGGGATCCGAGAAATTTGGGCGTTTCTCGGATCCCCCCACCTGACAGTAGCAGGAAGAGAGAGCGAGCGATGGACGTTATATGCTGTGGCTGCGTGCGGAGGCGAAACTAGCGCAGCTTCTGGCGCTATATACGTCACCGCCAGCGAGATCACGCCCCCTGCGCGATCGGACTTGTCCGGCGCTGCAAGCTCATGCGTGTCCGGTCTCTCACAGCGAATTTATCGATATATCTTGGTGAGATCTATTTAAGTCAGTCAGCCCGGCTCTTGCTCACCTCTCCAACTTTCCCCGCCCACAGCAAATTATCTCTCCCAGCAAACCTATGCCCAGAGCTATCATCTCCCCTTCTGTACTCGCCTCAGACTTTGGCCAACTCACCGCAGAATGTAAGCGGATGATCAAAGGCGGTGCAGAATGGCTGCATATGGGTGAGTTCCCCTCCAGATCTATCCTTGCGCATTGCTGTGCTCATTCACGGCCATAGATGTCATGGATGGGTAAACTGTCTTCTGCCTCACCGCATATGCACCAAGCTGACCGTGTCCGCTGTATGTCGCAGCCATTTCGTGCCCAACATTACCATGGGTGAGCACACCGCACGCAGCACTCGCCATCTGCAAATTCTCACCTGCCCGATATGACGCAGGCGCTCCTGTGCTGTCGTGCATCTCCAAGGGCGTGCCAGGAATATTCATGGACTGCCACATGATGGTCTCAGAGCCAGAGAAGGCATGTACCCCGTCCTCTCTCCGCTCCGCTCTGCGTCTGACCTATCACCGTGCGTCCAGTGGGTAAATGACATCGCAGACGCAGGAGGCGCCCTCTATTGCTTCCATCTCGAGGCTACTGGTTAGCAATTTTCCCCCGCGTCGCATCTACCCTCGACTTACACCTACGCCCGCAGCCGACCCACTCTCTCTCATCCATTCCATCCATGAGCGCAAGATGAGGGCTGGCGTGGCCATCTCTCCTGACACGCCCTCGGATGCCATCTCGGAAGAGGTCGGTGAAGCCGCTGACATGCTATTGGTCATGACAGTCTACCCCGGTTCGTACTCTCAAAATTTCGTCGCTCCGGGCGGCCCTTCTTGCCGCTCCTTCGCGCGTCAAATGTCTATCACACACAGTCAAGCTGACCGAAGCCTATGCCTGTGCAGGACGCGGTGGCCAGAAATTTTTGGACCGCTGCGTGCCCAAAGTAACCGAGCTGCGCTCCCGTTTCCCGGACAAAGACATCGAAGTCGATGGCGGTGTAGGTCCGAAGACCATCGACATCTGTGCGAATGCAGGTACGAGATTTCTGTTCGCCACGTAGAAGCGCGTATCTCAGCACACACACGAATATTTTCATCCACCAGGTAGCAATGTCATTGTCGCAGGCACCGCTATCTTCAACGACGCCTCCCCGGATAAAGTGATCCAGGTCCTCAAGGACGCTGTGAACACCGCCCAGTCCAGGATTGCTGCGGGCGAGCAGTCTTAGGTTAGAATTACTAGTATTTTACCTTCCGTACTCCCGCATAATCATTGGACATCATTCTTGCATGTATAACACGGGAACATCCCACAGCATTGATCACTATGTATGTATGTGCCAGCTAGTGTATGCGCCAGCTAGTCTACACCTTACCACTGCAGCCATTCACCATACATGTTTGGCTGCTCCCCACGGACGTACGCCTCGAATGTGCGTTTCAAGACAGCCGACCAACTGAGGTCCCTGATGGGCTCCGGCGATGATCTCGACGTGGCATAACTCTCGCTGTGAGCAAAACGCGAGCCGAGGTCAGGAAAGTTTCGCCCAGAATCAAATGGCGTCCACCTGAGATTTCAGCCCGGTTAGCGCGCCGGCACGGTAGGTCGATATGCAAAACGCTCGCGCTCTTACCAATCGTTGTGATAGTGGTACGAAAAGGCACCCTTGAAGAACCCGTCAAAGCCTAGGGCCTCTGGCGATGCGCCGAGGAGTGGGGGCGTCTCGAAGAAGTCGTGGAACCTATTGGTCAGCGAATTCAGCACCGGCATCGCCGTGCGGTCATAGTTCGTTATGGAATGGCGACTCACGATGCGAGATAGGGCTGAGGCGGACGATCAGGGTGATACCCCTCGTCCATTAGCCACGCAGAATCGAACAACGCATCCGGCAGTCTGAACAGCAGGCCGCCCATCTCTGCGTCCCGGAGGTATCTTCCAATCGCGATCGGGTGGAAGTCCATGCCGCTCTTGGTGGCGGTGTGCAGGAGGAACGTGCCGAGCGCGGAGCCCTGGTGCATACGGAGCACTGCGGTGTTGTATCGTGGCAGGCGAGACCAACGGTAGGAGAAAGCTGAGGGTGTGCCCCAGAGCTCCTCCCAGTCCCGCAAGAAGATCGTGTCGACGTCGAGGTAAATTCCCCCGTAGCGGTGACAGAGGACGAATCGAACGAGGTCGGAGAGCACAACAGACGGTCGATCATAGTCTGCAGCTGAGGCTGGCCCGACAGCAGGCGAGCGGGGCACCAGGACTTGACTAACCTCCATGCCTTCTTGAAGCGTGTCGTCTGGCTCGATGTCTCCTCTATTCTCTTCCCAGTCCTCATGAGCACGTTTATTGGCCATCACTTTGTGCTTGTGTCTCCGCCAGCTGCCTCGAAGCTCATCGGTTGCGTCCAGCTGCTCAACTGTGTTCCAGGCTTTGAACTTGATAACCTCCGCGAATCTTGGGTGCAGAAACGCGGCTGCCCAAGCGCTCCCCCGTAGCTCGTCTAACATCCGCTTCTCCCAGGTATCCGGCTTGTACTTCGATATCCACGAAGGCTGAGTAATCCAGAACCAAAGCTCGGTCTTGCAATGCGTTGGGGGCTGAGAGACGGGCTGATGAAGACCGAGGTTCTGCGTGTACAGGTACGACAGCAGCGCCATGTAAGGTTTATCGGTGAATGGTCCCGTCCAAAACATATGGAAGATGCGGGTACCAGCGCCGTGGCATGACGGGAAACTAGCGCGGGAGGAGTCCTGTCTGCTAAGGTGGTGTGCAGACGCATCGACTTCGTCAACTTTGCGGTGGTTAAAGCTGCTGTCGTTACTCGATGCGCGTGAGTATACGCCACCTCTTTCGCCTTCCGGGAGGTATATGTATTTGAAGCGGTCGTCTGACCCTCCGCGAATGCGTCTCGACGTTGTGTCTAACTCCGCACCGACCCGCAACATTTTCAGGCAGTCGCGGACGTACTAGCTTCGCAGTTCAGTTTTGGGTACTTTCAGGGCGAGAAAAAAAATCGGCTCCTGACCTTGTCGGCTGAAAAATCGCAGTGGTCCATGATGACATCTAAGTCCGCTGCGCTCTCAGGTATGGGTCTTGGTGGATACGCGGCGTTTGCAGAGGACACTCTGGGAGAGGTGTATGTCCTCGTAGCTCCCGCATACTTTTGCCTAGGGCGTGCAGGGTTTTCTACGGCAGTATCTTCCACATATGGAGGCACTAGGACAGGATGAATAGACGGTTGACAAAGTGGCATGTACAGCGTACTTACATTGGCGAGAAGAAGGATAGTGCCCAGCGGCGATCTCCCATTCCCAGAAGCTCCGCAATTGCTGGCTGTCGAATACGAGGCTCGCGGGTTTGAATACTCGGTGTAGCGGAGGAAGCCATTGTTTCTCGGCCGTGAAAAAGCGCAGCCGAATGGCTAGGACGGCGTACACCACAAGAGCGAGTCCGGCTGTTAGGAGACATAGTCTGTGCCTTATCCATGACAGTAGCCTACATCACTACGGCTATTAGCTTCGTTCCGTATGGTGGTCAAACATACGCACCCATTAGTAGTAGACACTCTGCGTCTGTTGTCTGCCAGCCCACCAGGGCTGCCAGAACGCAGAGAGGAATTTCTAAAGAAAACGCGGTTGTTCATGACATAGGGCTCGCGCCAGCCGCTGCAGCCCGGTTGCGGCTTCTACGTCAACGTTGCGGTATACAACAACAGCTGAGGTAGTGGCTGCGTAACACGTTCATGGTTTCCTGCAGGTCTGTGATGCCTCTGCGGGCGCGTAACACCGCGCCGGTGACTGATTGTCGCGATCGGGGACACGACACTGACAGCTCAACAAGGCAAGTGTAGAAGTTCAAGCGAGACATCGCATTGTTCAGTAGAGTCGTAAACTAATATACACCTATTGTTGCGTACAATTCTCTCTAGTTCTCTATGGCACATTTGACTATGCGCCGAGAGGCTGCATCTGCAGATCAGCGGGGTCTGTGGGTACAGAGAGGATGCGGAGCGTGTTGGTGTGACCGAGACCACCCTTCCAGCCCTGGACGGCGACAATCGTGGTGCCAGTCTTGATGATGTTGAGGTCAAGCGCCGTGCGCAGGCCGTAGCGAATACGGTTGTCGACCTACGCCATTCAAACTGCGTCAACAAGAGACCGCTTTACCTCAAAACGTTGCTACTCACATCAGTTTGCCATTGGTGGCTCTCGATGCCGCGGGGCTCTGGATACCAGACCGGATAAACTCCCCGGTGGAGGTGGATCTGGCGCGCCGTCTGCTGGTTGCGGGTGACTACGAGATCGCCGGTAAGTTAGCCTCTGCATAGCACAGCATCGAGGACGACATACCGGTGATGATCGGGACCTGGGGACGATACTTCGAGACCAGCCGTGCAGTGTTACCACTGGTCGAGAGCACAAGGATAGCGCTTGCGTTCTGCTCCGCGGCGGCAGCGGCAGCGGCGATCGCAATCGTCTCGGCGGTGTCGGTCGGGCGAGGGGTGACAGCCCGGAGCTCGTCGTACAGAGGGGGGTAGCAGATGGAAGCCTCCGCGAGCAGGCAAGTCTCCGCCATCATCAAAACTAACGTGTATGTCAGAATCAGATCGATCTACACGTCAGGAAGTGCATCTTACCGGACTGGATGGGGTATGAGCCCTTGGCGGTCTCACCAGACAACATGACACAGTCGGCACCGTCGAGGACGGCGTTAGCAACGTCGCTGACCTCTGCACGAGTGGGGCGGGGGTTGTACTAGCACAAGCCTATGAGTTCGGGGCTCGCAATGCAGAGAGTGGTACATACAGTCATGGACTCGAGCATTTGCGTCGCGACAATGACAGGCTTGCCGGCCCTGTTGCACTTGGCAATCATCATCTTTTGTGCAAGGAAGACCTGGGAGGCAGGAATCTCGATACCAAGGTCGCCACGGGCGACCATGACACCGTCCGTCGCCTTGAGGATCTCGTCAAAGTTAGCGACGCCTTGCTCGTTTTCAATCTTGACGATGATCTTGATGTGTGCACCATCGGGGCCGAGGACCTGACGAATGTCGAGAACGTCCTGGGCGCGGCGGATGAACGACGCGAATATCATGTCGACGCCGTTCTTGACACCGAAACGAAGGTCGTTCTTGTCCTTCTCGGACAGGGCAGGGAGATCGACATCGGTCTTGGGCAGATTGACACCCTTGCGCGATGAGAGGGCGCCGTTGTTCAGAGCACGGACGTGCACGTTGGTGCCATCGATGCCAGTGACAAGAAGGGATAGGATACCTGGCCAGGCACGATCGGTCGGTCACACGCGAGCGTTCATGATGGGGCTATGACGTACCATCATCGACGTAGATGAGCTTTCCAGGCGCAGTGACCTTGGGAAGGTTTTTCTGTGGGAAGACTTTGCTCAGTCAGGTGCTCACAAACTGTATCACAGTACGTACGTAGTCCATATAGAGGACTTTGTCGTCGCTTGCGCTTGCGTACTTGTCATCGACGGAGACGATGAACTCATGGCCGGCCTTGATAGGAATCTGCGATACATTGGGCTGAGCACAGAGATCAATGTCATGTGCATATGATACTCACGTCCGTGCCATCCTTTATGAGACCGGTACGAATCTCGGGGCCTTTCTAAATTCGACGTTAGACGAAAGCCGCTGCAAGCGCCAAAGCGCGTACCGTGTCGAGAGCAATAGCGATGGGACGGAACGAGGGGTTCGCTGATGGCACATCCGTCAGTACACATGGGGCTTGCGGTCGCAGACACCACTCACCCTTGAGCATGTTCCTCGTGTTGTCAATGACGCTCTGATGGTACTCATACTCTCCATGGGAAAAGTTCATGCGCACTGGGAGGAGGGGGGACATCGCGTAAGCCCATCAACGCAAACAAGGGGTCCTCACGCCACATACCGATGTTGACACCTGCGCGGACGAGCTCAGCCAGCTTTTCTGGCGTGTTGACCTTGGGACCTGAAGAGACGACGCTCAGCGATGGGGGATCCTTGCTGTGCAGCACGGGCCATACCGATAGTCGCGATGATCGCGGTCTGGTGGAGGAGTCTCAATTTTTCGCGTCCGTACGGAAAGCACAGAACGAGCAGCATACCTTGCGGTGGAATTTGGTGGTCTCGGTGGGGACAGGGGCATTGTCGGTGCTGAGGTTGGCGAACCACTCGAGACGCGATCTAATGGCGGACATGGCTGGGAGTCTGGGGGGAAGTTTAACAAGGCGTTCGGGCGAGGGGACTATATATGCGTCGGCACGCGTGCGCTTAAGAGTCTGTGGACTATCTGGGGCGCAAGGGGCGGAGGTAAAGAGGGCCAACGAGAAGGACAGCGAGCGAGAGACAGAGAAAGCGAGGACGGAGATAGGCCTTGCGCCTCCTCGGCGACGTGGCCATCGATTGGGTAAAAAATGCTGAGCGGATGCTTACCTGGCTGATTTGTTCGAACGTGTCTGTGCGCAGATCTGCCAATGGGGACGAGATGAGTCGAGGACAGCGAGCGACGACGGCGGACGCGGCCTACAAATTACTCCAGCGCCCCAAGGAGATAGCCACCCAGATCAGATCAGCGTCAATTAAATAATATTCCTTCTCGGCGTACTCATACTGTACACCACTATCTCGTACAGAGCAAGCTCAGCAGAGCGATAACATGTCACGACAGCAGATAGAAACATATATATACAAAACGACGACGCCTATATCACGCGCAGGTGCCACTGCGAGTTCAGCATCCCCTGCATGCCCTCTGCCATCTGCGGCCAGCCCGCTCCGCCACCGTTCATCTCCTCGAGCGCGTGGAACACGTTCTCGACCGCAATTGCACGCCCAGAATGGTACCCAACACCATCCACCGTACGAATAAATAGCAACGGCAGACTTCTGCCGTTGAGCGCCGCGACGTTGAACTTTCCGTCTGAGCCATTCTGCGGGGCCGGCCCATCGCGCGTGGAGGGCTCGAGGTCGTCCTGGAGGGCCTGCAGTATCGTCGCGATCGAGGGCAGGTCGACCGTCAGCGAAGTGTGAATCGGAGGCACGCCCAGGTACCCCTGATCAACCGAGGACATTCCAGCCCCGACAGGCTCGTCCCGCTGGACTCCATCAGCTCCGATGGCGTTCACGTATGTCGATATACTTGTCAAGGGGCCCGGAGGGTTCGGCGGTAGGATGTTGTGCTGGAGAGGGCCGATGTTACCTAAATAGATGTTGAGCGGCAATTGCTCGCGGGTTTGCGGGTGCTGGAAGAAGAAGTTGGCGACCGTCAACTCGAGCGTGTTCGAATCGTTGGTTGGGTGGAGAATAGGCACGTTGAACAAAGTCGGGAAGGGTGTGATAGGCATCTCTGGCGGCTCGGCGTGTCCAAATGCGTCAAAGAACGTGTACTGAAACTTCGCTGAGAAGTCAAGGGTTAATACAGTATTGTCATCGAGGCAAAAGGAAGACATACAGATGCCGACAATAGTCCAACATAAATAATCATCGACCTCGTCCGTGATCACGCGAACGCCTTCGCGAGTCTCTTCGCGTACACGGGGAGCTTGCCATACCAATGGGTGCGTGCCGCTTTGGCTGGCAGCGTTCTGGCCGGCACCGACGCCTTGCGCTCCGGGGACCGGGCTGGCAGCGGAAAGATAATGACGAGAACCATCTGAATTAGTGCGCTGGAGAGCAATCTTCTGCATTTGGCTGACAGGGCCCCCGTCGTCGGGCGCGATTCTTCCTTTGTCAACCTTACGGATGGTCAGGCGTAGCATCTGAGTGTGAGACAAAGGGTCGACTAAATCGATGACGCTTCCATAAGTGACCGGCTGAGGACCTATAGAAGGACGTGAGGAATGGAAACTAAAATCGATCAAAAGCGACGAACCTATGGCAGGGGTTTCACCAGTTGGGTGGGGCACATTCACGTTAAACGCGGTCCACGAGACGTTACTCGCACATAGCTGCCCGTTGTCTGCAGTCATGTACTTCGTCCGCACCGTCTGGGAGTTGATGCGGTTGAAAAGTGACACGGGACCACCGGCAAGAATGCACGACGCAATGTTGCGAGTCTTCGCGGTCTTTTTGGAGGGCTTCGAGATGATGGTAACTGGAGCGGAATCGAACGAGGCCCACACCCGCCCTGGTCCGCTCCCTTCGCTGCCGTCTGGAGCTGGAGGGGCTGGCTCCGCGATGTCGAGGGAGAGCTGAAAACTCTTTGATTTCGCAGAACCCGTAACGTGGAGGAACTTGAAGCTCGCAGAGAGGTTGTGGTCAATGGGCGCCCTTTGCTCGTACGATCGTTCGCCGCCTTCCGAGACGACTGTCATGGAGAGCTGCTGGGACTTCATGTTCCAGACAGGACCTTCGATGTGGACAATCGGCGGGGGACACAGGAAGCGCTTCTCGGTCCCGTACGACTTCTGGGCCACCGCCGCGTGCAGGCACAGGACGGTAGTCATGGGTATGGGGCGTAGGGTGTTCTGAGCGACATGGTCGCGAACGACGCGTCTGATCTTGTTGTGGGGGTCGTCAGCGTCCAGGGTGTCGAGCTTGCGCTTGGTTGAGGTGCGCTTGGGGAGAGGTCAGGCGTGTTCAAGCTCTCGGAGGACGAGCACCAACCTGGGAGGCTGCCGACGGGCCCGGCAACGAACCGTGGGGTTCGCGAGGAGGATGGCCCATGGCCGGCTGGGTGTTCCACGGGGGCAGCTGGGAACTCGACGAGGCCTCGGAGGGGTCGTTGGACGCTGTCAAGATCGACTGTATAGTCTGCACCGTCTGAGGAGACGAAGAGTGGCGCTGACTCGCGGTATTCTCGGGCGGCTGAGAGTCCTCCAGGCGAGAGGACGCGGGGGTATTGACCTGGGACGCGTTTAGCACAGCAAACACAAGCTAGAAGAGGACATATTCACTAGGGAGTCGAAGTGCGGTTGACCGGCGGGAGGTCGGGAGAGGTCTTGAGGATTGGCGGTGTCGGGGGCGGGGAGATGGGGGAGGTTTGTCGGCACGGCGACGGAGGCCATGACAAAGTGGAGGTGGGAGGAAGGAGGAGAAGAGGGCGACAGAAAGCCTGGCAAGCTGCTCATGAGGCCAGTATCGCGTTCCCACGCAGGTGCAGTAGACTGTGAGAATGTGGGTGCAAGGTGTGGGAAGGAACAGCGACCGTGGGAAGGCCAACTTATACGCCCAGCTCATGTGACGCTCACGTCACGCATCACGTCCAGAAGCGCCGGCATCAGAACGTCTATGGATTGAGGCATATCACACCGAGATCACCTCCAGCATCATACCCAGGCCCTTCGCCAACCACGTCCCACTCTCCTCGCCCTCCGTCTCTTCGCACGCCCCGTACAGCAGCGTCCCCACACCCGACACAGTCGGCGACGCCGCCGCGCTGTGCGCCCGACGCAGCCCACAGTACGCCGCGTGCAGCCCGTCGCTGTCCTCTGGCACCGCCGCCGAGTACGGCCTGTACAATTCCTCGTCCTCGTACCCTGATCCCAATTCGCTTGCCCTTGATAAGAACGCTGGGCCTGCACACGCGATCAAACTCAGTGTACACGACTCGCATACGAGTGCTCTTACGGAAGGAAAGCACGCCCAGCTTGTCCTCACGGCGGATCACCTCTCCGGCTTCGTCGTCCTCCGCCTTGTCGAGCGTGGGTAGCTCCCCGTACGCGTCGTCAGGGGGTGTTGGGTGCCTTTCCTCGTCTGTCTCGAGTGCCCTCAACCACGTCCACTCCTCGGCCTGCGCTTCATTTCCCGGTAATTGTGAGGGGAAAAATCCGCCGAGGTTGAATGGGTCCTCTGTGCGCTCCCCACGGGGCGTTGAGTAGCCTGAGCGTGTCGGCGCACTGGGGCCCGCGAGGTCAGTGTGATGTCTGGTCCGGTGTGGGCAGTCGGCGACGCGGGCTGCCGCGAGAAAAGGCTGCAGGGCTGCAACCGACGGTGCCGACTGTGAACGTTGCAAAGAGGACATCGTGCTTGAGAGCTTTTAGGGTGGAAGGCAGCGATTAGATATTAGCTGTATATAGTCGGAGCGGAGAAGGTTACAGTCTAAAGCGGCGGGCCAGCCGCTCACCCAGACTTGGTCCCCTGACCCTACCGATCGCGGTCACGACAGTGAGAGGTCGGCCGAGACGCGCTGACCTGCTCGAGCGCCGTAACCAACGCGAGGTCGTACTTAAGCAGAAAATAATCCATTGTGTAGTCCGAGACTCGCTGAAGGGATTGGTACATATTACCACTGTCAGGAATACGATGCGTCACAGGTCCATGATTTGGAACAACAAGACGTGGCTGAAGAATTATGATGCTAGTGTTGCATGGGGTAAATATATGTGATCTGAAGGGCGAATCAAATGTGCCAGTCCGTGAGTGAAAGTCCAATGTAGGGTCCATGCTTAGGTAACCAATGAGTCACGAAAAAAGGCGTGAATGGGAAAACGTCAATGTCGTTCAGCTCGGAGGGTCGCGGAGGAGGTGAGACGACCGTCTTCTGTCTCCAGACGGCCGGCCGGGCTGTCCAGGGAACGGTACAGCGGACTGGCGCCGTGACTCGCGGTAGGCTGCGTCGGGCTCTACCGTCTGTGATTTCTGCCAGTCTTCGACTTTCATCGTCGACATGCGCTTCGATGAGGAGGGTTTCCCCGCGACCGTCGCAAGAGCGTCCGCACTGAGCGTGCGGTTGTGGCGTGACACCCGTCCGTCGCCGTCTGTCGTAAGGTGCCGTGCGGCATCGCCGCTACGCGTCTTCTCCTTCGCCTCCCTGCTCACAGCCGCGGCCTGCTCAGCCTGCCTCTTCGTAACGGCCTGTTTCTCCATCTGCTTGGCGCGCTCCCAGCGGCTCTTTGCCGCACGAATGTCCGCCTGTTCCTTCTCCGCATCCGTCAACGGCTGCTGGAGCTGCCGCAGTTTTTCGCGATGGCGCTCCTCCAATTCTTCAAAGGTCAGAACGGGTGTAGAGTCGCGTTTAGGCTGGGGAGAAGACCCGTTGCGAGTGCGAGGGAGAACGACGCCTGGGTTGTAGCTACCTTGGGAATCGGACTTCTTGTGAGCCGAAGGACGCAGCGCCGGCGGGAGTTCTTCAGGCGACCAGTGCCTTGGGCTCGCCGCGGATGGGCGGCCGACATCAGCGGAAGGCGGTTGGTCTGCACCGTTGCCGTACGAGAGCGAGCTCTCGCGGTGCTGACGACGAAGGAGGGCGTCTGTCACAGCAGGCGAGACAGCGAGCTTGGGCTTCGGGCTGACTACACCAGGAGTAGTGGCAATCGGCGGGGTCACACCCGAGGGTGGTTGAAGCAACCTGCGATCCTGTACATACGCATCCCACCCGTCGTCTTGCAGAGGTACACTAGTCGGACGACCGACGGGACTTGAGCCAGAGCTCCGCAAACGGCTGAGTTCCATGGACTGTACGCGCGCACGGGGGTCGCTAGGTCTGGGTGGGCGGAGATGCGAAGGTCCAGTGAGCGGAATAGACCCTAGATCGTAGCTGAGAGTGCGACGCGAGGAAAATGATGGTCTACGAGAATCGGTGGAACTTGAGGGTGCAGGTGTTTCGGCTTTCAAGAGGTCGATGGATTTCCGGATGTTCTGTATTTCGGATAGCAGTTCCTGTTTACGCTTGAGCTCTTCGAGTTCCTGGGCGACGGATAGCGTCATGGATGGTTTACGAGGACGTTCTTCAATCTCCGGATCGTTAGAGATATAGTTTTGCGGTACGTCGGCCTCTAGGTCAGTGCCCAAATCCAAGGCGGGTAGCGCGCCCGGAGACTGTCTTCCCTCAGCCATAGGAGTGGACAACATCAAGGACGACACGCCGGACTGTACGCGCTGCCGCGTGCCACCGATCAAGGTGTACGTGGATGCTCGTTTCTCGTCGGAAGGCGTCTCGAGGCCCATTTCCACATCCTTCATCAAAGGCGTGCCGGAGAAGTTGCTACCATTTCTACCGTGCTTGAGCAGGGTGGGATGTTCGCGCTCCCATTCTGTCTTTTCGCGTTCGACCTCTGCGAACTGCTCCGCAGCATGAGCCTCGACTTCCTTGTCAACCCGACGCTGTTCTTCTCTAATCTCTTGAAGCTTGCGCTGGAGGACTTTAAGGATACGAAGCTGTACGGCAATCCCCATGAGGGCGACCGCTCCCAAGAGACCAAGCTCGATTTCCATAGTCTGGGATACCGGAAACTGTATGCCGAGATGGACGTATCTTGTGAAAAGAGTGTTGAAACCAAGATTCCAAATATAGAACTGCCCGAGAAAACATTTGGGTTAGCACGAGATGTGTGGGAGAAAATACAGGGTACATGCCTCTTTCAAATCGGCAGTGGTGTAACAGTCAACGCCGAGCATGAATGCTGTCGCACCGACGAAACCAGTGGACACGATGAGAGTGTAATAGTGTAGCCTTGGAATCGTGCACAAGATGAAACCCACGACGGCACACGCTGTGGCAGAGTACTCAGTAATAGACGCGAAAAAGGATTCAGTGTGCTCACCGATGTACAGGATCCAGCGAAAGCCGATCTCATGGATGAGGCCCCCATCTCTGAAGCATTGGATCCAGAGAGCGAACGCGAGGCCTCCCCATGCACCAATGAAATATCTCGTAGCCTTCCAGAAGAAAATCGCCACGCCACCTCCCACGAAGCCGGCTACGGTGCATGCTAACACGAAGAGCCCACGCAGCGTCGTTGAGGGTGGGTTCACAGCTTCAAGTACGCCGAACCGAAGTATGAGAACGAAGCAGACAAGCGACAGCGTGTAGAATCCGACGAGGAAAAAGGAGGACCTGAGTCGTGTTAAGTGGGTTACACCGAGCGAACAAGGGGGCACATACATACCATCGATTCTTGTGCCCCAGGAAAGCGCTTGGAATGCCGGTGATGATGAGGAGTGCTCCGAGGACACCGAATCCTGGGTCGATCTTGGTCTGCAACTGCCGAGGATCTGGCGTTGGCGTCGCACTCGCGGTGGTACTATTGGAGGGGACGGAGCTGGTGGATGACGCAGTAGGCGTGACGGTAACATTGAAAATAGTGGGGACGACAGTGGGGAGGGTCGCGAGCGACGTGCCAGATCGTGTCGTGAACGAGCTCGTGAATGAAGAAGTCGTGAGAGAAAGCAAAGGCGAGGCAGAAGAAGTGGCAGCCGGAGGCGAACTCGCGGGTGAAGTCGAGTTCGAGCTCTGCGCCACGACAGGGCCGACGAGAAGAACGAACGCGGCGGCCGCTGCCCACGACGCAAGGTGTCGCGGATACATGGCGGGCGGGAGGAAGGGGAGGTGGTGGACGGGAGGAAAAGAGCGACGTGAGCCTATTGAAGGGGTATATCAACGCTGGAGAAACATCGTCCAAGGGCTCCCTCAGCCGCACTCGAAGACTCATCCTAGACCGCTCGAAGCGGCAGTCAGCCCGCGGGCCAGCCACGTGGGCGTGGTCCTCGTCGCTCTTCCCGAATATTTAGCACGCACAACTCCCCATACAAAACATCACGTTTTGATTCACCACTTGATTCCACGCAGCTATCGTCCATTCACAGGCCACAACATGTCTTAAGCCTATCCCCGTCGCAGTCTCCCGGAGCCATCTGTAGATGCGACAGGCACACAGTGAGAGACCGCCGTCGCAACCGCACGCCGCTTTATACCGCGCAGCGCAGCATCGGACCCGGACACGGGCATGCTCCCCGAGCACTGCTCAGCAGGGTCATCGGTCCGCATCGTCGGGAACCTCGTCATCCGACGTCGTGTCGCTCAACTCGTCGCTGGTCCCAAAGTGCTCCACCTGCACAGGTGTGATCTTGAGTCTCTGATATATCTGCTGCAGCTTCGTCGGCTCGTCCACCCACACCGTTTTCTTGCCATGCGTCTTGCTGTACCGTTCGTTGACGACAGTGATGACCTTGCCGCTCTTTCCGAATCTGCCCACGCGGCCCGCGGCGTGCGCGTACGAGTCGTGGTTGAGCGCGTCCATAGCGCGGGCACCCATGACGAATACATGTGTCAGATCTGGTAAGTCCAGTCCGCGAACAGCAGCCAGGGTGGAGACCAGCAGCGTGGGAGCGTCTTCTGAGACGGTCCCCTTCTTGAGTAGGTAGGACCCGCCCCGGTCTCGGTCCAAGATATCCAAGCCGCGGACGTTGACACCGAGGGCTCGCATCTCGTGGACGGCCCGCTCTACAGGTGCAGATGGATGCAAGACTAGGAGTGCGACCCGAGGTACCTCCAGTGCGAACACCGTCGCGATTGCTTCCAGGGCGGCGGGTGCGAAAGGCGACGGACCTAGGAAAGAGCGGGGAAGCCCACTCATCAGGTATGGAAGATGCACTAGCATGGAGACAGCTCACCTTTGTATTCATGTTCGCTCTCATGTTGAATAGCATCTTCCAATGGCGGCACCTCGTCGGTGACACGAGGTCCGTCGACGTCAGGCTCTGATATTGTCATTGGCAGGTTCGCGGCTCCTTGAATGTTGAGAATATCGCCTTCCTGGGAAACGACCAGTGCGCTGTGGACAATGGACTTTCCCCCAACGACGTTAGTCACCGGATTTTTCTGTGCGACGGTGTCGTGAGCAAGAATTTTGACCTGCTGGTCCTCATCCTGTCTTAACCACCTGCCATCTGCGTAGAGAGAATGTCGAAACTGAGCGCTCAGAGTTGCGCTGGCGAAGACCAACTGTGGACGAGTGACAGGAAGATATGGCTTCAAGATGCCGCTCGGCAGTTTGGCGAGCAATGTCTTGTGAGCGTTGGCTGTGGCAGTTTCTGCCATGCGATGTTTTCTCCACTCCTGCACGCGGTCTATCCTGTACAACGCATCGAGGATTTGGCGGGTGGGTGTCGGATGCTTGATCGCCATGCGCGCGAACTTCAAAAAGGCATACTTGTCTTTTTGGGCGGGGAGAGATTCGAGTAAGTAATCGGCTTCGTCTACCACGACTGTCTTCATCTCGTGCAGGAGGAGAGGAGGGGACTGTAGTGACAATGCCTCCACCAGAGCTTGAGGCGTCGCGACAAGGATGCTGGGTGGGGTATCGACCGCCTTTCGGACTTGCTCTGAGATAGACGTGGATGCGCCTCTGACGATAACTTGTATAAGGCTGTCAAGATTTCCTCGTCCGAGGTGTTTCGTAGCATGCATGCACTTCGTCCAGTGGACGTACTGGAAGGCAAGATCTCGATGAGGGACGATAACGAGAGACGATATACATGGCTTTTGCTCCAAACGTCCTTCGCTGCCCTCAGCTTTGACGAACCGGCGAGGCTTGCTCAGAAGAGCAACCAGTAGACCAATTGACCTACGGAGTCGCACCTCAGCTGGGAGACTAGTAGGAACGATAACGATAATACTCACTTTCCGGAGCCAGTTCTATCTTTTAAGAGAACATCCTTGTCGCTCAGCACGGCGGGAATAAATTGCGCTTGAGTGGACGTTGGTGTCTCGATATTAGGGAACGCATCCCATAGTGCATTAGCGACAGGTCGGGTAACGTTCAGGTTCTGAAAGGGGGTCCTGGGTGGTATAGTATTGTATAGTCTTGCTATGCATCGCGTAGCATCGTAGAGAAGGGGTGTACGAGTCCAGTGGGAGGTGACCGACCTAGACAAAGAGGAGGACATGTGGCATAGGCGCCTTGACGAGCAAAGAGATCTACAGTCGCGTGCACTATATAATCTATTCGAGCAGCGCAAATGTATTGGGAGAATGATAGTGTAGACATAGTACATGCTAGGACTGCAATGAATTGGCTGTACATTACATGCAAGAAAGATAGAAATTGGGGTGTCCGAAGTTGCAGGAGACTGGCGAGAAGCTAGGATAGCAGTTTGTTGAGATGCAACGTATGCGCAATCTGTGAGGATGAGGCAAGGATTCAAAGAAGTTAAGACCGCCATCGAAGATGCTGAGCAAGCAGCCTGTCCTGGCTCATGCAAAGACGTCGTGCTCATCACTAGCGCGATGCGACAGTGGCCCGCCAGTGTCGTGAGGCTCCTCCAAAACTCCGTTACCCATCCTCGACATTTCCTATTCGTCCCCTTCGCCATCACGGATTGGCTCATAAGACGCGCGATGCTCAGAGCGACCGATCAGACGGCTGAAGAAACCAGTACGACGGGATTTGTTGGTGGTAGTCAATGATTGGCGTGAGCGTTGCGAGTGTCGGGAGAACAGCGAAGCTCTTTCTGACTCTTCATCTTCTAACCGTTCCTCAAGTTCCTCTGCAAGCGGTTCCGTTGAGTAACGCAGCACAACAAGAATGATGACTGCGGAATATACCTTCACCAAATACGGCATCCATTTCTTCTAGTGGCACGCCGCTGGTCTCTGGATACACTGTAGACGTTGTCAGTCGCTCTAAATGAACTGCTGGCGGAAGACACTCCACGTACAGAAATACACTAAAACGAGGCTCAACGTGGGGACATCACAAGATAAAGGTTGTACTCACCGACAATAAAACTGCATGCACAGAAGAATCCATGCATTGGGTATAGACGCCACTGTATCACCTCTTGAAGGTAGGGAGTCATCTCTCCGACGAGGAAATTGAAAGCCCAATTGGTCTGTGGCAATGGGTGGTCAGACCAGAGCCGGTAGAGAACATTGATGAACTAACAGCGGTAGAGAGAGACACTCCCTTGGCGCGAACTGTCAAAGGCATGATCTGCATATATGGTTTAGCATAGGCACTTATTCTCCTCAGACTTACATACCTCGGGAGGGTACAACCAAGGGATAGGTCCCCAGCTTTGTGCACCAACAGATCAGCAGTGTGGTGTGCAAATTCGTGACCAACTTACCTGTAGCCAAACGCAGCATTAAAGATAATGACGCAAATAACGACTGCCTTTGCGGTTTCGGGAACATCAATGTACATCCACCATCCTGTCAACGCAAGAGCGACACCCATCTGGACATGATCAGCATCGTATACATCGTTACCAACAAGACAATCCCTTACTATTGCTGCGCCAGTTAAAAGAATCACCCTTCGACCCCAGCGGTCGACAAGGTACCAGCTAGGGGAATGTAAGAAACGGAAGGTTTCTGCGGTCACGTCTCCACTTACGGAGGGATAGTACTGAGTACGTAGATTATGGCGTTCACGCCAGTCATTAGGATGGCATCCCGACCAACCCATCCAGCCTCTAAGATCGGTGTTAGGTTGACTGCACTAGTCATTCGCGGCGAACCGACATGCCTTCAAATACTCTAGCTTTAATATGCTTAAATGAGCCGCTTATCGACCCCCGAGGAATGTTCTACTCACGTGCGTAGTACGAGATTACTGCCGACTGATGTAAGATTACTTCGCACGTAGCAAGATATGTTATGCGCACCATTGATTCCGTTCTGTGGACATGTCGTTAGTGTGATAACGACGGCTGTCATGGTGCGTACGTACAAGCTGCGCAAATGCTTGAGATGACATGGCGAGTAGCACACGCCGCTTATACTTTTGCCACATTACCGAGTAGGTCCGACCTTCACCGCTCTCGCGCTGATACCATGAGCATGGAGGCTGCCGCTAGCAAGGAAAAACCAACCTCAAGCATAACTCTTTCTTTAATTTCTTGGAATTCGGCACGGGCGACAAGATCCTCTGGGTCTCCTCCGTGCAAGTCTGCAATTACTCGCATACCTTCTTCATCCTTATCGTTGTCGATCAACCATCTAGTGATACATGAGCGCGATGTTACAGCAAGAATATAAAAGAGGTCCTACCGTGGACTTTCCGGCATCGCTAGTGAACCTGCGGCAAGCAGCGCTCCGATGAAGCATTGCACGGACAGAGGCACTCGCCATGTCAAGTCACTTTCCATGAACGAGCAGAAGTATCCGATCCACTGTGGTAGTCGAATCACCGCCTGTACATATCATAATACTGTGACATGCACGTACCACAGATGAAGCGTAGCCAAATACATTGACGGAGAATTCCATGCAGGCAAGGGCGCCTCTCTAATTGCCGTACAAAATGGTGAGAATATTGGCAGCCACAGGATGAACGCGACTTACGTGATCCGGTGGAGAAATTTCGCTCTGGTAAATGGGGACAATAGTACTGCGACGCATTTCAGTGACAGAGTCACGCACATGAATGCATGAACGCTTACGAGAGAAGGCCGACACCAAAGCCAGCAACAATCCTGCCCAGAACCATAATCCAGAAACCTGGCGTGAATGTCTGGATGGCGCCTCCAATGGCGAATATTACTGCTCCCACAAAGAGTGTCCCCCTTCGTCCCAGACTGTCTCCGATGCGTCCTGCGGCAACAGATGTGACTATGTGCGTTGCACGATCTTAGATGAGCAAGGGTAGTCTACAGCGGGAACTCCTTACCGAAAGCTCCTACTTCTAGTACTGCAACCATGGTTCCCACTGCGAGGGCACTGGGATCATTGAAGAACTTTAGAAAGTAAGGTCCTGTTATGACGCCTGACATGACTCTGTACGCGGCGGTGTCAACATTCGCAGAGAACGTATAAAATTCAGACAGACCCTTGGTCATATCCAAACTTGGGGGGACCTGATCAGCCGAGTTGTTAGCACTGCATTACAAGCTGCACTCACAAGAAAGACACCCAGACTGGCGAAGACGGAAATGGCGTAAAGGAGAGGTTGGCCCACTAGCCTTCGTCGTGGGCTGAGTGATAGCGGCACCATGATGCATTGGCAGGACGGTAGAAGTAACAGACGTGGCGAACAAGAGGTAGGGATGGTCGTGAGGGTTAACGGCAAGAGCGGTGAGCTCGTAGCGCCTTTGCCGGCCGCCCGCTGATGTCACTCCACTGCCCTCATTCTACGCCTGCCGCTGTGCTGCCGTTCGGTCCGCCACGCGCTGTCTCATTTGCTTGTCCTCCCACCACCGCTATGCCGGCCTCGGTCGCTTCGTTGGACTCCATGTCCTCATCAGATGACTCCTTCGACGAAGAGGAACGTCAGCTGCAGCTCGAGTGGGAAGAGTCTCTTGAGCAGTTGCAGCAGCTCTTGGCCATCGTCCTCCTCCCGTACCTCGGCAAGTGGTTAGGGCGTCGCTGGAGCCACTGGGGTGCGTGTATCTCGTGCTGCAATTAATTTACGGTCCTACTCATCAGAATACGCCTACCATGATAGCCTACGGCCGCTACGTCAGGCTCGGATTTGGCAAGTCCTTCTTCCTGGGAGAGCGTACTCTGTTCGCGGCACACTCAAGGCATTAACTACGTGATTACTTCACCGAACGGTGCGTCTCGTATGTCGTTGTACAGGAGTACGCTGTCTAATTTGGGTAATCAAGTTCACCACCGAATCGGAAAGCGGTTTCTTGTCCCTCAGCCCTTCTACAACGGTGTCCGCAACATCCCACTCCTTCCTGTGCAGTAATCCTCGCAGTAGGATGAAACGAGTGCTGTCCTCGATCGGTACTCTATTGCGTGGCATTTCCTTGTAGTATCTCATGGCATGCTCCACCCCATTCGGATGTTGGCTCTCTAGGCAAGTCCTAATCAGAATGTTATACGAGCCTTTTGTTGGCACTATCCGACGCTTTGCCATCTTGTCCGTGATGAGGCCAATGTATTCCTCGGTTCGCGCGGGGCCAAGCTCTCTGCTCCGTCGATGAATGCCGCAGAGCAGAACGGTGTACGTGATACTGTTCGGGTGCATGTCCGGTGAAGCAGACGTCTCCATAATCCGCAGGAAATTGAACGCCCCTTGCAGGCTTCTTGGCGAGTCCTGCTTCAAAAGGTGATCGATGATGGAAGTGCATGTCGTAGCTGTCAGGCTGACCCCCCGCTTCGCCATGAGGTCAAGGACGGTGACCGCTGCATTCTCGTTTACTGGGAGTAGTGCGGAGAGGATAGTTGAATAGGTGACCACGTCCGGGGCTACACCTGCGGTCTCCATCTCTTGCAACATGGTACCGATAGCTCCAGGCTGCCCTTTGATCCTATGATGATGCATGAAAGTGTTGTAGGTCACGGCGTCGGGTTTGGGGCCGGTCTCTCGCATTTGTTCGAATATACTTTGAGCTTCAGGTTCTCGATGACTCGACAGCGCGTACGAAAGCGTCGTGTTGTAGGCCATTAGAACCGTTGACTCGTCGTAAGGAAGTTCGTTTTTCTTGAGTAAATCCTGCAAGGTATAGAACTGCTGCAGGGCCTCGTCGACGTGTCTTGCCTTAAAAAGAGCGCGTATGACTGCCCTGTGGGCCATAACCCCAGGTCGCGTCCGTTCCCGTAGCAGGATGCTCCAAACAGCTAGGACTCGGTCGACCAGATTCAAATCCGCGTATCCTTCGAGCAATGACGTCCACGTGTCCATGGTAGGCTGGACCCCTGCCTTCGTCATATCATCCCAAAGCCTCTCTGCCATATCCAACCTGTTGCACTCCAAGAACGCTTTCAACAGGATAGCCCACGTGAAGTCAGGTAACAACACGGGTGTCGCGTCGGACACAGTGGAAGGGTCTACCGTGAGCCATGGCTCGGGTCCGAACAGACCGGAAGAGATGTTATGGTAGAGCTGCGCAAGGGAATGGTCGTTGGAACTGTCTGCTAGGTTGGAGACATGCCGCTGTAGAACAGAAGGCCGGTTAATGACTCCGGCGGTAGCCAGACGATGGGCGTATATCTTCGCCTTCGTACGAAGTTCTAGCGACAGCGGTAGATCCTCATTGGAGAAGAAAGTTCTCACGACCGAGGCAGTGAGGAGGGAGGCTGAGGAATCGATAGTTCGAATGGCGAGGACGAACGAATCCTTCATGACGAAAGCTATGACGGCAAGGCAGGCGATAGTGGGACTCAGGTCAGGGTTGTCAATACTTGCCCTTCTTCGTACCAAGGAGTCCAGTCGAGAGAAGAGCTCAATGGCCGCGTCCGGGTTGCTGTCACCAATATGATAGAGCATACGAGCCTGCAAACCACGCTTATCGCCGTACGCGCACGTAAAGACAGCAATTTCGTCCAATATTTGCCATTGTAAAGGTTTGAGAGACGAATGGGATGGGTGGGAAATAGCATCCCGGACGAACACAGAGAACCTGCTGTGAAGGCTCGAGTCTAGCAATGGCAAGAGAGAATTCTGGTCCAGCAGCGACCAGAGATCTGCTATGGTCGTAATATCGCCTTCCTTCAATGCGTCGGTGAGCTTTGGGAGCGTTTCGTCAAATACAGTGCCCTTCTCAATTCCGCTTCCCCGCGGATTAGGCTTTGGCGGCTGTGACGAGGAGGGGGAGGTGACAGTGGAAGTGTCCGGAGAATGAGTCGCTGTAGAGGACCATCTTCTGTGGTGCGCAGACGGCGAAGCATGTTGGCGCGCTGGTGCTAGGTGCGAGCCAACGTAACCGACTACTCTACGCCCTGCACGTAGAGCGTCGCGGGCTACCGGGAGGCGCGTAAGTCTTCGTGAGGCATTCTGCAACATACGCGACAGAGCGAGCCCTAAATACATGAATCAAACAGGCTTCAGCTGTAGTCGAATCTCAATGAGCATAATCGAGTACGCACGAGATGCGAATATGGTCAGGATAGAGTGCCCAGCCGAACGCCACGGCGGAATGACGGACCACAGACGCCCACTGTCTGCCGAGACGCACGTAACTTGCTCCCTACTGTCGTTTGTTACCATCGCTATCCAACAAAATGGGCCACGGAAACTCAAACAAACTATATGTCACACATGCCGAACACTCTGGCATGTTTGGGCAGCATACGGCCTCATCTGCAGGTTTTAAAGCGTGAGTACGTCCTTGATTCGCATGTTGCACTTAACGAGCCTCATCTATAGGAAGGCTGAAGCACCACCGCCTGGAGCGCATACTCCTTTCGATTGTTGTGCTCTCTCTTTCCAGCCCTTTGAGAACCCTGTCTGTGCGAGAAACTCTGATGGGACAGGCTACACGTTCGACCTGGTGAACATCATACCATGGCTCAAGTAAGTACTGACTATGGGATAGTCATCGTACATGCTAACCTTGACCAGACAACATAACAACACAAATCCCGTCACGAAAGAACCATTGGCACCGTCTGACTTGATCACATTGCATTACTCCAGGAAGACCACTGGCGAGATACATGACCCAATATCATTCAAACCTTTCAGCGAACACTCGCACATTGTCGCTATTGCTACGACAGGAAACGTGTTCCTGGCGGAGAGCATCAAAGGAGGTCGAGATTTGGTCGCAGACGTGAAGTTCAAGAAGTATGTTGCCGCTAAATACTATTTTTACTCCTCTCATTCGTGTTCACATCACAGAGACGATGTCATCACTCTCCAGAACCCGCATGGAATGCCCCCAATGTCAGCGTCCGCCCCAAAGACAGCGGATAAAGTAGATTCAGATAAGACCAAGACGAAAGCAGTTGCGAAGGGCGCGGTGTCGACGCAAGCGGTCGTGAAGCCCAAAAACGTTCCATGTAAGTTGTCAGATGTGCTGGCTGGGACATGTCCTTACATATGACTTAGGGAATATATCGCCGTATTCCACAGGATTGGCTGGAGCATCACTCACTTCAACATCGGTTGAGCCACAGACAGCTAACTCTCAGCTGCTATGGGATGAGGTACGCCAACACCCTCATTCTCATGCCTTCCTCGCTCACTTGTATCATTCAGGAGGAACTAATGTTCGAAGAGTTCGCCAATCCGCCGAAGGGGAAAGGGAAGGAAAAGGATATAGGAAAGAGACGTGCTTACGTTCGAGTAGTCACATCTCTGGGAGGCAGTTTGAATCTCGAGCTATTCTGCGAAAAGGTGCGCTGACTGCGCGTATAATACTTGCCAACGTATTGACCATGGCTCTTCCAGGCTCCCAAAACCTGCTATAATTTCCTGATGTTGGCGAAAGAAGGTAAATACAACGACGTCATATTCCATAGACTTGTCCCTGGTTTCATGGTATGGCCTTTGATACTCTCCTCATCGAGTGACCGCTCTGACCCTGGTGGACAGGTACAAACTGGCGACCCAACTGGAACTGGCTCTGGGGGACAATCTTACTGGGGTACGCCATTCCGGGACGAATATGATATGCGTAATGCGGCCAAGCACGACAGCCGCGGTGTCCTCTCGATGGCAAACAAAGGCGCTAACACGAACGGGTCAGTGGACGTCTCTAATAACAGCAATGTATCTCACTCCAGAGCTTTCTAGGTCGCAATGGTTCCTCACATTCAAGGCAACTCCACACCTAGACAGGAAGCACACTGTGTTCGGCAAGCTTGTCGGTGGAGAAGACGTGCTTGATACCATAGAGGCGCTACCCGTAAAACCGGGCACAGAGCGACCGGCGAAGAGTGTGCGCATTACGGAGGTTGTCATGTAAGTACGGCGATGATGTGACTTCGAACACTGCTCTAATTACCTCCCACAGCTATCAAGATCCATTCACTGAGTATAAGGAGAGGCAGCAGAAGAAGCGCGCGAAGAAGGCTGATGCTGAGCAGAATGCCCGCGCGCAGCCTGTTCGAAAAGACGAGGCGGAGGTAAATTGGTTTGGGGAAAAGGTCGGCGTCAAGAGTTCTAGCACGGGGCTTGCGGGAGGTGGTGTTGGCAGATACCTGCAGCTTGGTGGCACCACTGCAAAGCGTCATGCGCCGAGTTCCGTCGTCCAAAGCGCGTCTGATGAACCCAAGAAGAAGCGGAAGATAGGGTTTGGTGAGTTCGATGGGTGGTAGAATCCAGATGCCTACGTGCGCGTGGTGCCATGTCTTTATCTGCTGTTGTATACTATATATTACATGTACATTCTAGACGGTAATGTAAACAGGAGCTCAAGCCGGTATGGGAATGCGCTGTCTCTCCTCTTCCGGCTCTGGTTCGGCAGTTTCTGTGACTGGTGTTTCGACAACTGGTATGTGCGTCGGAACCTGGGGAAGTTCGATGGGTTTCTGAGTTCCACCCAGCTATACGTGACGAGATGGGTTAATGAGATAAAGGGAGTGGGGTCAGTGGATAGGCGTACGGCTTCGGCTTCAAGCTCGCGGAGCTCTGCCTGGACAGCTTCTTCGTCTTCAACGGAGAGCGTATTCGCAAGCATGTCATCAATTTCCTACATTCTTGTAAGCAAACGATCCTCGCGGTTACGTGGGAACGTACCCGTTGGTACTCCCGAGCTTCGGCGGTCTCGTCCAGTATTCGCTCAACAGCCTCGACGTTGAGTTCTTTGTGGATCTCCTTGAGGACCTCATTCCCCTGCTGCAGACCGTGCATAACGGATACCTCGACAAGCGAGAATTCAATGGTAGAAACCTACAAAGACTGGGGTCAGGGTCGTGATGAGGACTTACGAGCGCGACGTACTAGTTGCTCCAGATTCTCAAGCTGTGCATCTGTCTTCGCGAGCAACGACTCTTGATACTTCCGCTTGCGAAGGGCTAGCATCGCGCGGTCTTTGTGACCCTCTGCGAGCTGCTGTTTCGCTATCTCATGTTCTCTGTCTAGGACTCCTTTGATCTAAGGACAGCGTTCATGAGTCGCCCAGAAGGAATAGAGGATGGCATACCTTCTTCTGATATTGCTTAACCTTATCGCGCTGAAGCTTTAGGCTGGACACCGTACATCGGTCAACTATGTGCGGACGGAGTATATCTGGTACGGACGGACGAACTCGAGGATAGCGCGGTCCTGGTTCGTAATCTTAAGAGCAGATTGGCCTGTCCCCATGCTGTGGATACGCGAGGTAGTGAGTGTATACACTTCTATTATGCGTGAGCGGGCTGGAGGTCACTGCACCATGAACGCATGAACGTCGGTGGTGAGAGAGGTAGCGCCGCTGTAAGTGGTGCGTAACTCGACACGTTCCGTATTTGTCAACCCCGGCTACGATGTCGGGACGACCGGAGAGCCCAAATATCCTCCGGAGTTCAGCGCGAGTGTTGTTGAACATGTAGACGTAGTAGTGAGCTCGCTACAGTGTATTAATCCTCCTGGTGTATACAGTAAAGATATAGAACAAGCATAGGCGTGATGAAATCGCCGTTGGAGTGACCATAATATAAGTTTACAGATTTCCGTTATCCTATATACCAGAAACTCCAAAGTGCAGCCGCGAGGTGATAGTACTATAGTCCAGCAATCAACAAGTCGTCTACCAGGGGATGGTATCTACTGACCATGAGAGTGCGTCAGGGTAGACTGATGTCAGATGCGCGACCGAGACTGCGATTACTAGGGCTGGTATCTTCGCTCGCATCATGCTTGATAGTGTCGTTCGTAGTGTCGAAGGGCGGCGGGTGAGAGGTAAGCATCAAGGATGATCTTTCTCGATGAAGGTCTCGCTGTGGGCGTAAAGTAGGTCTTGTGAAGCTGTACAGCACGACGTTGAGGAAGCCAGATGAAGCAAATACGAGGTCTGCGAAAACAGTTGCTGGCCAAGGCACTCGACTGCACCCATTCGAGTCGAATCCGAGCCAGCGAGTAATAGCAATGGGAAGCACCTAGTCCGATATGACGATAATCAGTGCAATACAGCTCAGAAAAGGGCAGATCCCTTACTGTGATAGTGTAGACAGCGGGGTATCTTGAGAGGAAAGTGATCTGTCAGATATGAATAAAGAGATAGGCGGCGAGGGACTAACACAAGCATCTTGAGTGCAATTGCCTTCTCACGTCCATTTTCGCGATGGTAGGAGGGAGGGTTTCTAACAAAGCGGATGCGCCACCCGTGAACAATAACAGTAGCATCACATATTATCACAAGGGAGATGGGGATGTAGAGAGCAAAGTTTAGGAGGGCAGTGATCCACATCCAGAGATATTCCAGAACTATGCGCTGGACTGGATAGTCGGAAGTAATCCAACACCCTGTGGAATGATATGAGCATCGCGCAGAAATAGGACAGACGATAATATTCACAGTATTGAGTGTCGCCATAATAGATCTTATGTCGATGGGTAGCAAAGCTGATCCCTATTATCAACGCTATGGTTATCCAAATACCAGCGACGACGAGGAGCGGCAATTTGCTTGATGGCTTAGGTCTCCACCTAAATACAAGTGCGAAGAAGGTATGTAACGCAATTGCTAGCGACCTATAGCAGCAGTGAGATCGCAGAAAACCTCTGTGATGTGCATTGGTGACTAACGCAAAGGCGACCCCGACGTCGCCAAACTGCTTGAGCACACCTACGTAAGCACACTTAGTGGACGAGCCCACATATATCGCGCCTGTTCACTTGCCTTGCGCAGTACATACATTGCCCTCTGTGACTTCCTGGAGATTGGCCCAGTCAATTGACCCCGCGTCATGAGAACGGGACATCGCATCATGGCGTACCGCTTCTACAACCCACTTCACATTTATGATGCCTCCTGATCAATGCGCTAGAATTAGGGGATGCGCTTATATGGTGCTGATACGAAGCAGACTGACCTATTGCTTGGATCATCTCCGATACGAGGAGACTGAGGAAATACCAATGCACGTGGGTCGTGACTGTCCACTTCTTAACGGCGTTACGCCTGATCGTAGCTGCGCTGTACTGAAAGGAAGCTCGTAAGAGGGGCTCGCTGGTAGTACCTCCCAAAGAGGAGACACTTACGCCGATGTATACGAGCAAGCCGGTCACTGAGAGCGCGGACAGACATGCTGTTTCCATGATGAGCACCAGCCCCAGGCGGATGCCGAAGTCGAATTGGGTAGGGCATGTCTCTCCTGCGTGTTCGCCTGTAGACATTTTGCGGCCTGCAGGAGGACCTTGGGGAAAGGGCGAGAGGGGGCACCACAAGCGAGTGCTATCGAGGGAGGCGCATGTCAAGCGACTGCGTCCGAGGTCGCACGGGCAGTGTGATAAGGTTGTCGCCTGCAACCAGTCGAGTCGCCTCCACAACTGACCGATGCATGATACCGCAGAACACGCTCGCAGCCAGTACTCGCACAGCACATCCTCGACGTCCTCAACCACAGCCTATCCTCTGAGCTCATCACTCTCCAATTAAATCAATAGGCGTTGCTGATCCCGATCGGGAACGTATCGAGATTCGATGCAGTCACGGTCCCGTAGTCATCAACATCATATGCATCTACTGGATCTACGACTCGGAGCACAGACGTCAACCTAGGAGCTCGCTATAGCTACCGCTAGGGCGAGACATCGCATGACCACTGGAGCAACCGAGAAATCATGACTGACACTTACTGACAGTGACAGAGCTCTATGAGGGCTCGGTGCTCAGCAGATCGTGGGGTGGCGACGCAAGGGAATGGTTTGGGATAGCTGTTGGGTGCAACATACATGTGAGCAAAGCAGCATACGAACCACATAGAATCATGAGCACGTACCACAAAAATGCTTCATGATAATCCTCTCTGGGGGTGATGGGAGCGCCGCTCTCGTCCTTCGCCTTCTCAATATCAAATGTCGCAAGGGTAGACACGATGGCCATCCACATCGAGTCGTAAGCCATATGACGTCCAACACAAACTCTGCGGCCGAAACCGAACGCAGCAACCCTTGGGTCGCGAACGTGCGGGTCTAGCTCGCCGTCCTTCATGAAACGGTCGGGATTAAACCGAAGAGGATCGGAGTAGACTTCCTCGTCATGGAGAATAGCCCTAACAAGCTGCCGGTCAGCCCGCGCATGCCATGTTCGAGAGGCATATCACGTACCATGTATTTGCCACGACTAAGGAACCCGCCGGGATGAAATACCCGTTGTAGATATCGTCCTTGGTACTCCGGTGAGGCACATCTTGGAAATACCGTCGCGCAGTCAACGATGGTAGATTCCACACATAGCGTATAGACTACGTACCTAACGGAACGACGGGGTGCCATCTTAATGCTTCCTTTACGACAGCCTCGACGTACGGCAGCAAAGGGAGATCTGAAAATTCGGGCAGCCGACCCGCACATACCGAGTCGATTTCTGCTTGTGCTTTTGTCTGTACTTCTGGGTAGAGCACCATGGCCAGAAAGAACGATCCAAGTGCGGACACTGTCTGGAATGCGAGTCAGCAAAACTGACATCCCCGAGGTGAGCGATAGTCGGGTCATACTGTATCTGCGCCACCTGCGAAATACATCGGGTGTTGAGTGATTGACGACACTAATAGAAAATACAAACCTGTGTACATGGACCCCACGGCGCTGCGTAACACGTCTTCCATATATTCCTTGTCACTGGCATTCTTGAACGCATCTGACTTTATGATCGCGGTCATCGCGCAGTCGTGTGCCACGCCTGCTGCCTACGCGCTAGTGAGGTTGATGCTCATGTCAATCACGAAGTTCATGCACTGACGATCTGAGCCTTCACAACATTAAACGGTTTATGAAGCATCTCCATGACAGAGGCTTTCCACAATCGCGCCTCTTTCTGGAAGTTGGCTCCCGGGACCCACTCTGGAACATATTTAACTAGTAAAGGGTTGAGTAGACAAACTTGAGATAGAGGACTAGCACTTACGGATGGGGAGGGCATCGACTAGATATGAACCTGCGTTGGTCGTTGCGGATATGCATTCAACCGCACGTTCCGCTGTGAGAATGTAGGGGTCGTCGTGGGGCTCCACGTCGATGCCGTAAGAGATTTCCATGATTTCGGCCCCAGCCATGCTAGGCACTGAATTGAGAGGTGCCATGGTACGGGAGAAGGAGTGGGAACACATACTGGCGGAGATGGTTTAGCACGTCGCTAGGCTTCTCGAGAAGATTGCGTAGGAGCACATGAGATGCTTTCTCCTCGGTGGGTCTCCATTTCTTCGCAGCCTCTGTGTCGAATTCTTGTCGCAGCAGCCGGCGTGCATCGCGCCAGGGCCCGCCGTATCGTTGGAATGCCAGTCCCCATCCATAACCGCACCTAGAAACCTCAGTCACGAAATCGCTTATTGAGCTCTCAGACTCACAATTCGTTGAGCATTGTCATCTCGTGTCTGAATCCGTCAGCTCGAACTCGGTGTTTCCGGGGGATAAGCGATATGCGTACCTATCGGAGTAATTTGCAGATCGTTTCTCGAGGAGGTCACTAGCGACTTCTAGTGTGTTAGCCACGAGGATATTGCTACCGAGCACATTCAAACGTATGAGATCCGAGTCTGTATCGTTGTGAGCTGTGAAAACGACAATCGAGCACGATACATACTGTACTCTTCGCTCCAACTCATGTATTTGTACCAGGCTGGATTCTCCGGTATGTCAAGCAAGTTGCCTATGATAGGAAGTCCGGGAGGCCCAGGAGGGCATGGAAGTTTGTTTCTAGTGCACTTGGTATACATCCATCCGACCAAGACCACAACGACCGTGCATACCCCGACGACGGAGGGGGACAATGCCATACTTGTAGCACTTACAGGAGACAAACGTTAGAGAAGAGAGAGACGAGAGCGGCCTGGGATTTGCGTACCCACTATATATCTTACTCTATGGGCACCCGGTAGTCATCGGACCACCCCAACAAGGATGCTTGATAAATAAGAAGGTTCGCAAGCGAGTGGGTATGCTCGAGAGCCCCACTGCTGTACCACAAATACCATATCAGAAGCATGCGTTGCTGTGGCCTGCGGCGTTCATCAACGCCCGCCCTGAGGCCTGAGAACTGACAAGGCTTGGGTCGTTATTTATTCACCCAACTTCTGCGCTGACGCGAAGATACGTTCCCGTCTGTCTTAGTCAGATGGAAGATTTAATTCAGTAGAATTTGTTCGTGGGGAACCAACCACAAAAAGGGTTGTACGCACATTCACCTGGACCATGGATGGTGATCCCGACTTCTTCTGGTGCAACATCGTCGCGTCCGTGCATTGATGGCATCTTAAAACGCTTCGCACACGGGTCCAAATTGTTGTTATGCAGGATGTGACGGTAAGACAGAGAACGACAGAGGGCTGTCCACGACGACGAACCACCGAGAGGCCATAAAGCGACTTCGTTTCACCCAATACTAGTACTCGTTCCGGCGCTTATGGTCGAGGATCTGCACTGCTCTCTGTTGGTCGATGTCAACGTTCAATCTTGTCACAACGAGAATGCCAAAGTTGGCCCTGGGAAACCCTGTAGAAACCCGTGAAATGACATGTTAAGATNCTGCCATGGCGTCTTGTACCTTGTTTACCATTTTGAACCGTGTGCGGAAGTCCTTGACAAAGTCATTGTAAGACGTATACATCAGTGTTGCCTTTTCCATTCCTTCAATGATTGCCGTAGCTCAATCCGCTGCTTCTCCAGTGACAAATGAGCAAGCTGTAAGAATCCAGTGTTTGTGATCCACCTGAGTTTGATTGAGCGCGGCTGCTGTGCGGAGGCCGTTGTCTTGGTCTGTTGCCTAGGCCTTGTAGGCAGCTAGAAAGCGCCGGGCATCGCTAGCTGTTTTGCCGTTGTAGGTGGCAGGCTTCTGAACAAAAGACTTGGCGCAAATGATTGGAGCTGCCACGTTAATCAGCTGAGGGTTCACGTAAACTATTGCTCTTAGCATATTTCTACAATATTTCCCGCTAAGATCTTATCATGTTTTCTCACGGGTTATCGCAGTGTTTCTCAGCGTCCACTTTGGTACTCGCCTTGTGTATGTGGTTAACAACACAAGTCACTCGAAGGAAGCATCCCTGAGTGAGACCCCTCAGCCCGTGGATGGTACATATTGTACTTTTTAGACCGTCACGATTAGTTTACTCTCAATTTATCGCGAATTTGGCAAGTTGTCGGAAAAATCGGGTTAAGGTCGGAAAAGTACGGGAGGATGAGGTTCGGTTTTCACTGCTTTACAGCAGTTGCGTCGCGGCCTAGTGCTTCGAGTGTGTGCAGCTCGCTCACCCTCCTCTCCTGCTATCGTTGGTCGTTTGATCAGACCTTGCACCGACAGATTTTAATTCGAATGCCGTAGACTGCTTGCTTGTCGAGTCTACGTAGTCCACGCGTCACGCATTGCTCCTGTGGCGCCATGCCTTCGGCCGCGTCTCGGTATCTCCCGGCTCAACCATGTGATGTGCTGGAACCGTCGGACGGGATTCGACTCTGTAATTGATAGTCGATCGCGTCGTACTTTGGAATCAGTGGAAACATCTGGAAGCGTGTGTTCGAGAAATGGGTAGCGATTGATAATTCTGCTCTACGAATTGACTTTACAGAAGGTACACCTGTCTCTGGCTGTGCTTGAAATTCTGATAGTAGCAACGGGGTCACATGCCGCCACGCGCTGTCTGCATGGAATAATGTAATAACGACTTGGCCAAGCAGCCAAAAGGAGAGGATTTGGTGCCGACGAGCTGCGGACGAGTGCAAGATTAGTAAGCGTGACAATCCCGGAGAGCCGGGTCAGGGAAGTGGCGGAAGCAGATTAGCAGGTTGCCTAGACTGACGTCAAAACTTGCATCCATATTGCCGCAGGTCCGGGCACATGGACAGTGCGACCAGTCAATGCGCAGGCGAAAGGCGAGAATAGGCAAAAGCCAAGCGAAGCCGGGGTAAGTATGTGCGCTGGACGATGTGCAGAGAACAGACGTGACCTCAGTGCGACGTACGGTGGTGGCGTGGCCGCCCGGGGTGCTGGCAAGCCGCAGAAAGGATGGCTCCCACGGGAAATATCGAGGGGGCATGGACGGCTGTGATATGCTGAGTCAGTGTGCTGCGAGGAGCTGCGAGAGGGAGGCCGAAGGCGTACGTCTGCCTGCGTTTTATAACGCAGAGTCATGGCGACGTCGTAACCGCGACTGGCGCTTCCCGACAATCGCGCACCGGCTCGGGAGAGCGGCGCCTGTTGGCATCACGGGCTCCGAGAGGCTGGCGAGTGCCTAGAAAGGGGTGTTGTAGATCGTTCAACCTGCGAAGCCACCTGGGTTGCTGCTGATTTCTCTGCCCCTCGGCCTCTCGCCTCCAATGGGAGAGCCCAGCCATAGCCGGACCACCCGGCTCACATTTTTGCTGACATGGGTGCCGGTCATCCACATGAAGTTTTATACTTAAAGCCAGATTGGCAGAGGCTTCCCTGCGAAATCTCCCCTCCCAGCCAGATGGCTTCCACACACGCCTCGAGCTCCAACCCAATGCTCGCCGTACCACAGCCTGCCGCGAAACCTTCCTCTAGCTCTCGCCCCTCCACCGCCATCTCGGAGCCATTCAGCCAGACATCTTCCACCGTGGCAAGTATCAACGAAGCACCGGAAGCCGAGGATGACGATGTCAACTCGGAGTTCCACAGAGAGGCATACGGTCCCGAGCCAGGAGAGAAGGGATACGATCAGTGGGAAGTACGCTTTGCACCCGACGATTTGGCCAGCCCGTATAACTGGTCGAGATTGAAGCGGTGGTACATCACCATTCTTGGTGGCATCCTCGTTCTGAATGCGTAAGCCATTGCTTCCCTCCCTCTAGGCTGTCTGTCTGATCAATTCATCGTAGCACCTTCGCGAGCTCCGCGCCGTCTGGTATCATCGGTCAGATGATGGTGCACTTCGGATTCGGCAGGGAAGTGGCGTCGCTCACCATAGCGCTGTTTGTGGCCGGGTACTGCGTCGGCCCGCTGGTGTGGGGGCCCCTATCAGAGACCTACGGCCGCAAACTGCCTCTCCTCGTTGGCTTCACCATCTACACATGCTTTCAGGTCGGCTGCGCCTTGTCGCCAAACACGGGAGCGATCCTTGTTTTCCGATTCCTCGGTGGCACATTTGCGGCAGCTCCTCTGGTTGTCAGTGGGTGAGTACCGTGACCGCCAGTGTCTCCATTCTTTGCTCACGATTCTCTAGTGCCCTGATCTCTGATATGTGGGACGCCAACACTCGTGGAAAGGCACTGGGCTTTTTCACTCTCGCCCCCTTTGCGGGGCCGGCGCTGGGCCCCACCGTCAGTGGCTTCATGAACCTCGCCGGCGTCGACTGGCGCTGGGTGTTTTGGGTCATGACCATCTTTGCTGGCGTGTGCACCCTTCTTATCCTCTTCACTATTCCCGAGACCTTCATGTACGTGCGCCCTCCTTCGCCGTTTTGGAACCAATCTGACGTATCGTCCTGATGTAGGCCTTACTTGCTCGTCAAGCGCGCGCAGCAGCTGCGGAAGGAGACCGGTGACCAAAGATACTGGGCTCCATTGGAGAAGCGCAAGTTTACAGTGGTACAACGCCTTGAACAGACCGTTGCCCGACCATTTAAAATTTTCTTCCGCGAGCCTATGCTGATCGCTATAACAATGTACATGAGTGTACGCATCTCCTCCATCCCGCACATAAAACTCTCAGCTAATACCATTCTCCTTAGTTCGTCTACGGCTGCATTTACTTGCTGTTCGAGGCATACCCCATCGTCTTCAGCGAAGGCCACGGCTTCAATACCGGTATTTCTGGGTTGATGTTCCTGCCCATCTTCGTTGGTGGTTCTTTGGGTGTCATCTCCTACCTCGTCTGGTGGAACCCCCGCTACGAGCGACTCGCCAGGGAATTCGCTCCCGCTCCCGTTCCCCCAGAGTATCGTCTTGAACAGGCCATGTGGGCGGCTCCCATCTTCGCCGCATCCTTCTTCTGGTTCGGCTGGACATCGTACCCCGGCATCAACTACTGGGCACCGATGACTGCTGGTGGAGGAATCGGGTTTTCTACGATCTGGATCTTCCTTGCCCTCTTCAACTACATCATCGACGCGTATCTCTTCGTCGCCGCTTCCGCACTCGCAGCTAACACCGTCATCCGATCCATGTTCGGTGCAAGCTTCCCCCTCTTCGCGACCCAGATGTTTGAGACGCTGAACCCCCGCTGGGCTTCCACCCTTGTCGGATGCATCGCCATCGTCATGGGACCCATCCCCTTCATCCTGCGCACGTACGGTCCCGTCTTGCGACGCAAATCAAAGTATGCGCCCTCCCATCCAGCAGCACCCAAGAAGGTCGAGCCTGAGGGGTCCGTATAGTGAACTCGCCGAAGCGTTCCGTATCTATGATGTATTCTGTGGGTTCCCGCCGATGGATGGACTTTTAGACTTGCACGACTCCTCACGCTCTCTCATGTTTCGCAATCTTACACTCTGTCAATATCCTTCTCACAGTCCATATCATGTCACATCTCTCCTACATAGTATATACTTAATAACATCTTAGATAGCTTCCCTTTGTAGCAATACCCACATCACTAGTTCTCTCTCGGAGTCTCATTGCAATGAAACACTGCTACATCCTTGTTTGTCTCACACATTTATCGCTGCTTTATAGATGTGCCGCTAGCTGTCGGCCGATGATGCACGAGCTAATTTACTCTTTCGCAAACTTGAATCTGAATTTTCGTGTCAATCGTTGACGAGCTTATCAGCACCGCGGGATGTATGTTCAGTATCTCGGGATTGCACTTACGATCATCCACATCCAGGTACTAGAGCACCCACAGCACCCATAGCACCACACGATGAGTCGGCAATACGGGATGCCGCAGGGCGAGTCATGGGAACGCGTATAAAGTCACCCCATGATGGCACAAAGCAAACCAGACTCGCTCGCCGCTGTGCTCCCCGAACCCGCGACAGAACATGAAGATCAACTGGGACAAGGTCGACTACCCCGAGCCCGTGCTGCAGCGGTTCCCGAGCCGCAGGTCTGTCGTCTTCGGGACGAAGGGTATGGTGGCCGCGTCGCAGCCTCTCGCGGTAGAAGCTGGCCTGGAGATCCTGAGGAAAGGTGGTAACGCAGGTTCGTACGCTTGTCAAGTTCTACTAGTCTGCACGACTTATGTAATGTGGCTTGTAGCCGATGCTGCTGTGGCCACCTCCGCTGCGCTGAATGTGACGGAGCCATGCAGCTGCGGCATCGGAGGGTACGCTCCGCGTGTGATACAATGATCCCACGTACTCATGCCGACGCAGCGATGCTTTCTGTCTATTCTACGATGTGAAGACGAGGACCGTGAAGGCGTTCAACGGCTCGGGACGCTCGCCAGAGAAGTTGTCGATTGACTATGTCCGCGAGCAAGGCGTGACTGGGGACAGCATCCCCGCTAGCAATTTGAACTGTGTCACAGTACCAGGTCTGTTCCGCCCTTGCTGAGCATGTGCCGTATGTACAACTTATCTTTCCGTCATAGGTGCCGCTGCAGCTTGGGTCGACACTGTAGAGAAACTAGGCAGCGGCTATGTTACGCTCGCCGAGGTTCTCGCCCCCGCGATCAGGCTCGCCGAGGAAGGGTTCGTACGATCTGGCCACGACCCCGTTCAATACACTCACCCGAGCGTTGCAGGCACCCCGTCTCCGAAATCACAGGGCTCTCATGGGCGCGTTCTGAGCCCCTCATCAAGAGGGCCTCGCCAAACGGCAACGAGATGCTGCTCAACGGCAAGGCACCGCGCGCAGGCGAGATCATGAAGAATCCGTTCCTTGCAAACACCTTTCGATCAGTGGCTGCCGAGGGAAAGGCCGGGTACTATAAGGGACGCATCGCCGAGGCCATCGTCGAGCTCGTTCAGAGCAAGGGCGGCCTTATGACCTTGGAGGACCTCGCGAAGCACGATACGGATTGGGTAGAGCCGATTAGCTACACGTTCAATGGCGAAGTCACCGTGTATGAATGCCCGCCAAACGGCCAGGGTATGTGTCTAGTTCGCTGTCGTGCGCGAGAAAGAAAGCGATTAACATTACTTTAGGACTCACCGCTCTCATCGCGCTTGGTCTACTTGATAGTCTGGAAGAACAGGGGAAAGTGAAGTCGCTGCTGGAGATGGAACACAACTCTGTCGAGTACCTCCATACTCTTGTAGAGACACTTCGGTCAGTGAGACACATATTCCGACCTTTCACGTCCTCATCTGTACATATAGGCTAGCCTTTGCTGGTGCGTCCGGAAGGCATGCACCTGGAGTATACGTGCACTGACCCACACGCAGACAGCCAATACTACATTTCCGACCCCGCGGTATGTCCCGTTCCCGTCAAGGAGTTGTTGAGCAAGGTGGGTTATCAATCATGATACGAGGGTTCATGTTGCTGACATCTCACTAGGAGTACCTTGCGAAGCGTGCCAAGTTGTTCGACCCCACCAAAACCAACCCAGAGATTGTACATGTAAGAATCGGAGAGTTCGACGTGGTGTAAACTTCAATACTTATTTAGTCATACAGGGAAACCCTATGTATTCCTCGGACACTGTATACTTCACTGGTACAGCGTTTGCCGTTGCTTTGAAGACTTGATACTCATTTTCTGTCAAAGTTTCTGACCAGTGGGGCAACGCCTGCAGCTACATTCAGAGCAACTATGCTGGTGAGTTTATTCGTATCGCGCCACTTTCTGCGCCGCTAACTTCGTGCTAGGCTTCGGAACTGGTGGTACGTCCTTCTTCCGACCCGACATGCGACTTCGATCTTAGCCGTCGTGGTATCAGCCATCCCCAAGGGATGCGGCTTCACTCTGCAGAACCGAGGGTCGAACTTCAACCTGACTCCGGGGCACCCGAACGCGCTCCAGGTATGTCTCAGTGCGCCCCGTATCCACGGCGGTGTTAATCGTAAGCTAGGGGGGCAAACGGCCATACCACACCATCATCCCCGCCATGGCTCTGCGAGGCGATGAGCTCTTCCTGAGCTACGGCGTCATGGGTGGCTTCATGCAGGTGCGTACTCCTTATTTCAATCGCCAGTGTCCATTGACCGCGATGGTGCGATAGCCACAAGGACACGTCCAGGTCCTCTTGAACATGCTCCGCGGGTTCACTGCTCAGGCGGCGCTGGACGCTCCCCGCTTTTGCATTTCCGCAGGAAGCCCCGAGACGCAAAGCAATTCCACAGGCAGCGCAGGGGATATCAACAGTGAAGTGTATTTCGAGGAAGGGATCGCCGATGATGTTGTGGAGAAACTCAAGGGTTCGTCGTGAAGACCTGTCGTGCAGGGGGTGCATGCTGATTATGAAACAGCGATGGGACACGACACGCGCCGCGCGACTGGATTCGGTCGTGCGATGCTTGGTCGCGGACAGATTATCCAGCGCGTCGTCGACCCTGCTGGGAACAGGGTTTGGGTTGCTGGGTCCGACCCCAGAGCGGACGGGCACGCCGCTGCCCAGATATAACGAAATCAGAGGAGTCAGCGAAGAATAAAAAGACTGTGTACAATCCTATTGTATGTATAGGGAAAAGATGTGCTATTACATAAAGATATCCAGGAATTGAAGTACGCAAGATGTTAACGTTAACTTACAACGACGCCGAAGTCCGTGCCTACATGCGTTGCAACCTCTCCGCGCCGATCATGTCTGTGAGCTTGCGCTCTCGGTACGCTTTTGTGCGATCCGGTCCCGTTATACGACCCCACCCTGCGAGCGGAACGACGATAGCCGTGAGATTGTCTTGGGAGGCCATGTCAGACGCGAAGGAGATGATGCGGTCGGCGGCCTGCTTAGGTGTCGAGGCTCCACGGGCGATGTCAGATATTTCGTCGTCAGAAACGACAGAGGACACGCCGTCTGATACGAGAGTGATGTGCGAGTAGTCAGGGCCTGCAAGGCGGGTTAATATGAGATAAATTCGGATGGATAAGATACATGCCATGTAGTAGCTTTGAGCGGACTTCAGGCTCTGGTGTAACGCCAAATGGCTTGAACTTGAGGTCACCGAGACTACACATCGGGTCAGAACGGCCGGCTGAAGGAACCAACCAGCTACATACGCTCGTGTATTAGCCAATGCTCCCATCCATCTGCGGAATCGGTCTTAGCGTGGGCATATGTTGGATGAATTTCTGCAACTTACCGTGCCTCTCCGAAAGAGTCTAGTATCAGTCCACTGCCCATGGTCTTGCGTAGCCTGTGGGCTTCGATGCGGGTATCTGCATGATGATTTTCAGTCATGGGCGTGATAGTCCCATGATTGACATGTGTCAAAATTACTCGGGTATCTCTGTCGGCGGCATGAGGACACTGGAGTCCGTCCAATAAACCAAGGGCTGCTTACCCTACGTGCGCCACCGTTAGCGCAAGCTTTTCTGCCGTGAAAAATGGCAGAGGTGGGTTGTCCAAACTATGCAGTAGTACTACCGATGCTGTCGCGCCGCATTCCTTGGCGGCGCGTTCAATCGCAAGCATGCGATCTATCTGCGGAAATGAAAAGTTGAAAAGTTGCGCATAGATGTGGACGGCTTTACGTACTTCGAAAAACGCTAGAGTCGCTCGTGCTTCTAGGTCCAGCTTATGTTGGGCATCCGGACTGTCCGGATTGGCCCAAGGGGCCAGAACGCCTCCTCTAAACCGTCTAAAGTAACCACCAAGCTCCTTCGCCCATTCCAGCATCTCCGGGACGTGGGACTTGTCGGCAGATTCAAAAAACCCGTGCAGTTCTTGACGAAGGTATTGCGAGACAGTCGAACCGCCGTGCCCGTCGTATATTCCAACAAATAGGACTTGTCTGGCCAGTGCTTCCGGTAGGGCAGAAGGATCCCAATCAGTGCCGTGGTGCTTCTTCACAGTCACCCTCAGTTCCTCGGGATCAAGAGAGAGGGCCGAGAATGCGTAGAAGTCCTCTTGGTACCTGTCTGCGGTCAGAATCATCTATCAAGCTTGGGGACGGATTAGCTCACCCCCGATTGCCCCTAGAGTTGGCAACACCGATTACCTTGGGGTTATTGAGGGGTATGCGCGCAGTTCCGCCTTGACATGTGTGAGCTCAGATGCGAGAACCGTGACCGCGATTCGACACACCAGGAGTGGCGAAACGTATATAGTCATGATACTGAGCCTTGGGCGGTATGTAACGAACGCTGGACAAACGAGGGCTGGCGCGAGTACAGAGACGTAGTGAGGCCATGCGATGGTGCAGGGTTCCCCATGCCACAATGCATGCAGCGAGAGAGTGTAGGGATGGAGACGGTCCTGGACTGCAGCGGAAGGCCGCACGCTGGCAGATGTCGGCTGGGGCGCAAAGCACGCCGTCGGCATCCCCCGAGACCTGTTCGGCGAGCAGTCAAGCCATTCCGCGCGGGAAGATATCCGACCAGGCCACTATTTTGCACAACCCCAGGACCTCGAGCGTGGCGAGTACGGCCAGCAGCGACGGTGACGAGTCAGCGAAACGTCCGAGGCCAGAAACTGTGCCGAGCGTACACGTGCGCGCGGGTTCGGCGTCCACTCGGTTTGTCACCTCTTCGCGTCCTCCGCCACAAGACGGGTGCGGAAGTCACTCCTCACATTCTCTTTCTCTACTCCCATGATCTCTCGCACCCTTCGTGCGTCGGGTCTCGCAGGCCGCAGGCTCGCTTTCATCTCAAGACCAGACCGTCTATTCCCGCTGGCCCGCAGCTTTGCCACCCCGTCCGACCACCAGCCCAAGCCTGACCAGAACCAAACAGGGCCTCAAGACAAGGGCAAGGAGAAGGAACAGAGACAGGAGCAGGAGGTGCAGGGGAAGGAGGACGGTGCAAAGCCGACAGAAGGCAAGACCGACGAAAACCCGGACTTGAAGGGCTTGGAGGGTTTCTTCCAGCGGTATCACCAGCAGCAGCGACGGCAGCAGCAGAACGCCGACGGTGAAAACTCTCAGCAGCAGCAGTCATCATCGAATAACAACAAACAATCGAAGCAACACCCTCCACCACCAGGAGGAGGGGGTGGGTCCAACACAAACCAGCTCGCCCTCCTTGCTACTACCGCTGCCATCTTCTACGCTCTGTCGTATTCCGCCACACCTACTTCCCGCGAAATTACATGGCAGGAGTTCCGGACAGCGTTCCTTGACAAGGGTCTTGTGGACAAACTCACCGTGGTCAACCGATCTAAAGTCCGTGTCAAGCTTCACTCCAATGCGACCGGCACCATGTATCCCCAGTCACCGGCAGGCGGAGGAGAGTACTATTTTTCAATAGGCTCCGTTGAAGCCTTCGAACGGAAGCTGGACGAGGCACAGCGCGAGCTCGGCATCCCATCTCACGAACGGATACCTGTCGCGTACCACGATGAGGTTTCGCCGTTCACCTACTTGTTGCAATTTGGCCCCTCGCTCGTGTTCATCGGCCTACTCTACTACATATCCAAGAGAGGGGCTGGCGCGGGAGGCTCGGGTGGTATTTTCAGCATGGGCAAGAGCAAGGCACGGCAATTTAACCACGAGACGGACATCAAGGTCAAATTCGAGAACGTCGCTGGTATGGAGGAGGCCAAGCAGGAGATTATGGAGTTTGTATCCTTCCTCAAGGAGCCCGCTCGCTACGAGAAACTTGGAGCCAAGATCCCTCGAGGTGCTATTCTTTCCGGGCCTCCAGGAACTGGTAAGACATTGCTCGCGAAGGCGACCGCAGGCGAAGCAAATGTACCCTTCTTCTCCGTCTCTGGCTCAGAGTTTGTCGAGATGTTCGTCGGTGTCGGTTCGTCGCGTGTCCGCGATCTCTTCGCCATGGCACGGAAGAACGCACCCTGCATTGTCTTCGTAGACGAAATCGACGCTATTGGCAAGGCTCGTAGCAAGCGCGGCTTTGGTGGCGGTAATGACGAGCGAGAAGCCACGCTGAACCAACTTCTCGTTGAGATGGACGGTTTCAGCACCCAGGAGCACATCGTGGTACTCGCTGGCACCAACAGGCCCGACGTCCTCGACCCTGCGCTCATGCGACCCGGTCGTTTCGATCGTCACATCGCCATCGACCGCCCCGACGTTGTCGGGCGGAAGGGCATCTTCGCGGTGCACCTTAAGCCCCTTAGACTTGCGGCTCAACTCCCCTCATCCGACGTATTAGCGCACAAGCTCGCTGTGCTTACCCCAGGCTTCTCAGGTGCAGACATCGCCAACGTTTGCAACGAGTCTGCACTACATGCCGCTCGTAAGGGCCATGAGTATGTCCAGGAAGAGGACTTCGAAAGCGCCATCGACCGTGTCATCGCTGGTCTCGAGAGAAAGAGTCGCTTGCTCAGTCCCGAGGAGAAGAAGATTGTCGCCTACCACGAAGCGGGACACGCCATCTGTGGTTGGTTCCTTGAACACGCTGACCCGTTGCTCAAGGTCACTATCATTCCTCATGGTGTCGGTGCGCTGGGCTACGCTCAGGTCAGTCACATATGCCTAATTGTGCATCTCTCTCTTTATTCATGCATATGTTTTAGTATCTTCCACCGGATCGCTATCTCCTGTCTATCCCACAGATGCTTGACCGTATCTGCATGACTCTCGGTGGTCGTGTCTCAGAGGAAATCTTTTTCGGTACGGAGAATGTCACCACCGGTGCTCAAGACGACCTGCAGAAGATTACAAAACTTGCTTTCGAGGCCGTCGCCAACTACGGTATGAACGAGCTCGTCGGACCTGTCAGCTACGGTGGTAGCAAGGATGCGAGTTCGAACTGGCAGAAGCCGTTCAGCGAGAAGACTGGACAGATGCTCGACGAGGAGGTACGGAAGATGATTGTGTAAGTACGCTCTTACTTTAGCATCATCGAGGTATTCACGCAATGCTTCTAGCACGGCACACAAGCGGACAAGGGACCTCCTTACGAAGCATAAGGACGATGTAGAGAAGGTTGCCAAGCTTCTGCTGGAGAAGGAGGTTATTGTTCGGTCAGTATGTCCTCTCTCGCACCTGTGTCCTAGCTAACGAATTTTACCCAGGGAGGACATGATCCGCCTTCTCGGTAAACGGCCATTCAGCCGTGGTGATGATATGGACAAGTGGCTAGAGGAGAACAGCCCAGAACGCAGTGCCCCTCCGCCGCTCGAGAAGCCAGCAGAGATCGAGGCATCACCTGAGGGTGCGCCCGCGATAAAGCCTGTCGACAAGGATTTGACGCTATAATGTGCTCCTATCTCGGTGCTCTGGGATGCCGCTGTCGTTGTAACCTCCAATTGTATTCATCACATTACACAGTACTTCACCATCACTCACATAATACATGCTACATCGCTACTCCTTGTGCATGAGTTAGTACACAATAGCGCGAATTTAATCGCGTTTTTGGCGTGCGTGAGCGATTCGACAGACACGTCGACGGAGGTCGATATCACAGGAACAGTTACAACGACCCGCGGAGGGGATGTTTCCACCAGACTACGTACTGTACCTGAATCCACTCCATTCGTCTCCTTTATCAATCCGTGCTTCCTCGACGGATTTGTATCTTCCATTAACCTCCTGCGCGACTGGGTTATCGGTGCCCTCAATAACCTCATCTCGATGGCCTGCCTCACGACGGGCATTCTCCCGACGTAGGAGGACAAGAAAGAGCAGAGAGCACAACCAGCCTATCGCAATGTAGGTCATGGTGATCCCGTGGCCCAACCGGTACCAGGGCTTGTCACGCGCTCGATACTGCAACCAAGGGTGAGCCGCAGTAGACGATGGGATTGGGCTTGACTTACAACGTTCGATGTCACCGCACCGTTGAGGTTGCCCCAGCCGATAGCCATACCGAGTGTGGCGCTCCGCTTGTACGAGCCTTCAACGTTGCCGGATACCCAAGCTCTGTTCATGGTCAGTCACATTCATGAGCGCCGGATGACCAAGAGACATACACTGAGTTGGCTGTTCATATAGATATCGTTAGCATGGACCACAACACGGGCAGCATCGACTTACGAATTGTCGGATATATCGCACTGCGATTTGTTTTTATAAGTCGTAAAACTTCGCGACTGAAAATAGGTGCACGTACGATGCTGCCAGGTAAACTGCAAAATATGACAACGATGGAGTCGTAGACGCTATTAGGATGATGTAGCCAATCAAGCCTTGAGGTACCGCAGTGAGCGAGGGCGGATTACATGCGTGTCTCAGCGGCAGTATGCTCACCTATTCCGAATAGCGTGCTATCATGTTGACTTGAGAGGGTATGTACTATGCTAGAAGTGTAGAGCACGTACAGATTGATATAAGCACGGTGACCAATTCGATCGCCAATGAACCCAATCGAGACGGTTACAAGACAGGCCCAAGCGTAGACTGGAACCGACAGCAAGTTTGCCACATTTGCCTTGAAACCTACGATGCATTAATATGCGAAGGGGTCGAATTTGTTCGATACGTCGTACCTAATTGGTTGATGATGGTAGGGAGAAACAGAGAAAAGCTGAATAGAGGGCCGTCGCTATAGAACTTGTTAGATTGACGACCGACACTCCATTTGTGTGCCGACTTACAAGCCCATATAAATGCCCACTAGACATCGTCAGATATAGGTGAATACTCAAGACAGTCAAGACAACAAACGCACTAGCAACCCACGTCTTCCAATCCCGTAAGCTCTGCATGACATACTTCATCTTGAACTTCTCACCGCCCGCGCTGAACTTCATATCTTCCTGCAGGCGGCGAACGACCCAGACACCTGGATGCGGGTGTGATATAAGTGTGCTGTACAGTCGGAGCGTTCGCCCCTGTGCACTTACGTTCTGTCTCGTTCAGAAATTTCGCCGTGTCAGGGAAATCTTGGAGAATGAAAAATGAAGCCACGGCGCATAGTACGGTGAGAAGGCCTTCCAAAATGAAAATCCATGCCCAGCCCGGCTTGCCCCCAATTCCATCCATCTTGGAGATGGCCGTCGCCAGTAGGCCGCCTATGACACCAATTTAAGCAGATTCCTCGTTAGAAACAAAACCCTCCTCACTGAAGGCGCCAGCTACGGTCGCGGAGGAGAAGAAAACCGCAACACGAGTTCCCAATTCACTTCGTTTATACCAACTGCAGGAGACGTCAAGTAATTTTCGTTTGCGCAATGCTAATGCTAATACTAACCAAGACATATAGAACACCACTCCAGGGTACAGACCCGCTTCAGCGAGCCCCAGAAGAAAGCGCAGTCCTATTCAACCCATCAGTCTAACGGTCCGGTGCACGAACGAAGGCGCGCATACCAACTAGTCCTCCATAGTTGTGTATTACTCCATGAAGTGTCTTGTTAGGGTCAGATAAAACGATGTCTAGACAGAGAGAACTACTGTACCATAACGATCCCCCATATTAGCATGATAAACGATAGCCAACGTGAAGGTCGTAGCCGCTTGAGGGCGACATTGCTCGGAGGCTGGAGTGAACCTATATGTGAATGGCACCGATAACCGTTAGACTATGCGCACCTCGAAAAGAGAATACGGAAAGAAGAACACGGTCAGAGCTATCAGATACTGGGTATCTGTGATGTGCAGATCGGCCTGCATGTTATACAGCTGGAGTACAAGGCCAGCTAAGTGACTATCCGATGTCGAGGTGAGCATCGAAGCGTACCCGAGCATTTCCTATGTTCCCTCTGTCCAGAAAGTTGAGCAAGTAGAGGATCGCAAGCCACGGGACCACGTGAAGATCTATCCTGCGAAGCAGTTTACGTTCGTCGATTCCAGAAGTGTCGACCTCTGGCCGATAGGTTGTCGACTCCGTTACCGGAGATACGTCTTCCTTCCCCGAGACATCCTTGATAGAATGGGAATCTTGCGACATAACTGTCCGCAGGAGAACAGGTGGGCAAGTGGGGGCGCACGGGAGCTGCAGCAGGAAGGTCTAATATGCTTCTGAGGGATTGTCCATCAGTTATCATGGGACCGTGAAGGCGCTGAGCGTATCTCATATGTGATGAGCTTCTTCGACACCGATACCCAACGGCTCAACTGTCGACCCGCGGGTCATGCGAATGTATGGGATGGAAGGAAAACGTACCGCGCCAACGCCATGGCGCGTAATGTCACCGGGGAGATAACAAGCACAGTAGTTCGATGGCACGAGCAAGGCCTGAAGATACTCTCGGCTACTCATCTACTCAGGGAATCAGCAATACTGTTTATGTGGGGCGGCGGTGGATGCCAACTTACTATTGTACATGCTTTTGCTTGTGTTCATCTGCCAAATGCCCTGCAGTGTGTGCGTGTCTCTCGCGCTCATCTGCCAAATGTCCTCCAATATACGTCTTGCCCGATGAGCTCGCACAAGGGCCGCAGCTCTTCTCCAAGCCAAGTTCGCACATCCTCTGAGCCTTGTGCAGCCATCCTTACTACACATCCTTTCCCGTCGTCGATTAATGTTAGCGACCACAACCTATCTGGGCGCGCGGCGTGCTTGAAGACCGTGATCGCATTGAAGCGAGCCGATAGGTGGTCGACCGTGGCTCTGGTCCGTGGGCCGTATAGTATGAGGGTGGCATAGCACGAGTAGGGGTTGAGTCGGTCGCCAAGCGAGCGGAAGGGAAGTGCCTTGATGTTGTCCTCCTGCTCCTCGAGGAGCATAGCATCGCGGGCTACTCGCCGTCCCTCCACAAGCAACTCGTTCACGCTGAAGTACTTGCTGAGGACCCAGTCTTCGCCCAACGATTTCCGCCCGGACGTAATCCAGTCCAGCAGAACGACCGACGCATCCGTGGCGATGCGAAAGGTCTGGATCTGGCTGTATCGCGCAGAGCGAAAGCAGGTAACTGGGTCTGGGAGAAGGAACAACGTGCCCTTGCTTTCGACGTTCACCGTCATGCACTGCATAGTGTCCCCTTGAGGTTCCTGCTGTGTTGTAGGACGGGCACGACGCTGCCCTACGCGAGTCTTGAACACCTTCGTCGAGCCCTGACGAACGCCCCGCGCATTAGCTAGTCAGGCTTAGCCAGCGCAACATCGTGGAGCCTCACCTGTGTCAGAAGCACTAGGGACATTCCATCCTTGACATTGGCGTGGAGGTCGACACTATCCCCAGCAACGAGACCGCCGCCGTACGTAAGTACGTAGACCACAGAGACGTCGGGCAGCGACAGCCGCGGCGACAAGAGCTTGAGGGGGTAGGAATATGAAAGCTCGGACAAGACCGCCTCAGAACCATCAGAGCGGACCTCTACTCGTCCTTTGCCTGCCCCGACCTTCTCTACTACACTCATCGTGGTTAGGAGACCAGTGAGCCACTATCGTATATTTTGGGCTGGCAGCCTAATGCGCATGCCGAACCGCCCTTTCGCCTATCTGACTGCACCAGGGGGTCCTGGTTTTGCACCCCGGTCATATATAAATCGAGGAAAATTTGTTTGTATTAGGGAGCGGGTAGGTGACAAAGTCCAACCGAAGGATAAGCCTACATACCAAGAGTGCATAGCGATAGAGAAATAGATGTGCAAAGCGAGCGTAGAAACGGGCCCAGACGAGAAGGGTCAACATACAGACAACGAGTGCAACGCATGGTCATGACGATCGTGAACAGTGGATAGAAATCATGTACGGGGAATTCCAGGATGTGACATGAGAAAAGGAACAAGGTTGCAAAATTAGTATTGTCGAGTGGCCAGTGCTCGTATTTCGTAGAGGAAGGAACGGTCGGCCTCAGTCGCAGTCGTCCATCCACGCATTTCCAACCGATGTCGCTCCTCCGCCGCATGGCACTTTTCGAAGAAGCCGTCCTCCACGTCACAAAACATAGAGGCTCGAGAGCAACGGTCGCTTTCAGATTCTGACCGACTCCGGGTACGGCTAATCGCAGAGCTTGCGGACAATTCTGCTTGTGATACGCTTGACGTGTTGGCCAACGAGATCGGTTGATTAGGGCGGAGTGTGTCTGCCTTGGCCTCCCAAGCGTCGTCGTCTTCGTCGTCCGCGAGGTCCGCAAACACGTCTGGCTCATCGTCCTCGGGAGCAAGAGTAGATATCCAACACATGCGCGTTGGGTCGAAAATCATGGTTCCCACCTTGCGCGCGCCAGCTGCGAAAGAATTCACTGGCGAGCCTATGGAGGAGCCGGTAAGGTGGGTGATTAGTGCTGGACGGATTGATGTGCCGACAGCTGCGTCAAAGTCCCGCAGCGCTTGGTCATTACCCTCCCACCGCAATGTTTGAGGATTCCACTTCATCTCCCCAACGACTAATATATGCGATCAGACGATGATCATCCTACATATACGCGACAGGCTCACCCTTAGACGCTTGAGTTCCACCCAGGTTGCGAATGAGAGTCGGCTTTCGTCGTGTCGCAGGTGACGACGGGGCTTTCTTTCTGCTAGTGCGATGGCTTGACTCTTCTGGGTAAGCAACAGCGGCATCTAGGCGACTGGTCCGTTTAAGTGTCTTTCGTGGAGCTGAGCACAAAAGACAGTCAATAAGAGTGGCGTGGTGACGTTCGTAACACCGACCTAGATCTGGGCCGCTATTATCCAGCTTTTGTGACTTGCGAGATATCGAAGGGGCCAGGAGAGCGGCCGCGTAGCTTGAGCCCGGTATTCTGGGGACCGCTGGCTTCGGTTGGACGCGATATCGACTCTCTTTCTCTCGGTCCAGTGGCAAGTCGTCTAAGTCGTCTAGCTCGGTCCCATCCCCATATGTGCGCGTCCGTTTCGGTCTCTTCAACATCTTCGCTGGGGGAACAGCAGGTAGACTCTGTGTTTGACTGTGGCGCGATTTGGAGGACGGTGGCCGAGAGGCCGACGCGGATGGCGGTCTGGGAGCTTGGGAGAGAGGAGAGGCCGAACGAGTTAACGAAGGCGGAGCTGTTGCTAGTGGCGAGGGAAACACACTGGATATCGGTGGACGAGCCTTGAGTCGGGATGAGGAAGTGGGCATGGTAAGGCGAAGAGCTGCAGGATTAGCGGAGGGAGTGGAAGGACGCGTGGGTGGCACGTTGTAGTCGAATGTATGCAGCCTGCTTGTCGAATTGGTGTGGCCCTTCGCCTTCGATGAGGCCGTAGGGGCGTTGTACTTGGCCAGCCCCGGCACGGCCGTAGTGGGAGCAGGTGGGCTATGATCAGACAAGGCCGGCATCGAGGCTTTACGCGACAGCCCGCGGCTGCTTGTAGGAGACGCGGCCTTGAGGCCAGAGTGCGATTTCTGGCCTCGCAGACTGCTATAATTCGGGGCTAAGAAAGAAGACTTGGATGTCGAAGGAGTGGGGGCAGAGGCAGCTGCCTGGCTATAAGTTTGAGAGCGCGAAGAAGATTTGGGAGGGGGAGAAGGACACGCCAATCTGCGAAGCTGCGCTGACGAGGATACTGGAGGGACGTTTGGAGATTTCGCGCGATCGCTCCTCGAACGAGACTGGGGCCGGGTGAGAGCACTGGTCCGAGGGACGCTCTTGCTTCTCAGCGCGAAGGTGCCGGCGCTGATTTTGGTGGTCTGTTGAGCCGTCTGGAGTAGCCGGCTAGGGCTAAGCTCCATAACATCGTCCAGAACAAGGCCACTCTCAAAGTCGTCTTCGGGATCTGGACTGGCGATCTTGACGCGCATGTCAGTGACAACAGCCTTCTTCTTCGTCTCGAGCATCTTGACCAACTTCTTCGCGCTGTGGCCAGACTCGAAGAGGCCTGAAGGCAGTACGAGACCGTCCAGTAAATCCTCATCCTCATCCTCTTCTTCGGTCTCAGTTTCTGGTAACGAGGCCGAGGTGTAGGCCGAAGGAGGGGAATGGTCGGCGAAGCCAAGCGTGGAATAGGCGTCGGATGACTGTGAGGACGTCGTCTGGTCCCTGTCACCCCACTCCAAAGATGACTTTGAGGATCGGTGGTTCAGTTCCAGAGGGCGAAGTGACAGCTGTGTGAGGTCCGAAGGTAAAGCGAAACCATCTTCAAAATCCTCGTCAATCGTGGCTTGGGGAGATGGTCGGGGAGGGATTGTTGGGAGAACCATCCCTTTGATAGTGGGAATACCATCATCATCCTCATCCACATCGTCCACGCTGGCAAGCGGTGGGCGAATGGTGAATAATTGGGACTCGCCCCCGGCTGGCACAGCGCGGGCTGTGAATGACCGTACTGCCCTCTCGTGAACAACCGTCTGCACCTTGGCACCACCTGTCTTCCCTAGATCCATCTCCAAATCCCAGTCCTCTTCATCATTGCCCCCACCCTCCTTCTCTGACTCTGGGTCTGAGGTTTGTATGGGCTCCACATCCGGAAAGTCGAAGTCGTCGTTCCACTCTTCACGAGGTGCGGAGAGGGTGGGTAGATGTGCTGCAGACATTGAGACGGAGTAGAGAGGATGATGGAGAGGTGATATTGAGGCCTCGAAGGCAGTGTATAATTTAGATGGGAAAGCGGAGGGACTAGGGAGCGCGAGAGGTGGTTAATGCTGAGACATATAATCGGCAGGGAAGCGAGCGAGGGACAATCCTTCGGGACACGAGTATTGCTGTGCAGCAGAGGAAAAACCCGTCGAAAATGACGAGGAAAGTGGGCTTTTGCGCAAAGCGTGTTGTCGGTGAGGCCTTGAGGACGGGGTATTGTTGCTGGGAACGGAGCACTTCCCGTGGCGCTTTCCCACACCAACAATGTGCGCTTGTTTGTACACCACCCATCAACAAAGTTCAGTATAAACACTGGCAGCACTACTTATTACTGTAACAACGGCAATGTGCATGCGCCCCCTGAGCTAGCAATATTGAATCTTCCTAGTAGGGCATTAATCGTCTCAGTTCTCGCGCATCATGCTCCAGCTCTTCCTCTCCGCCGTCGATGTCGCCTTCCGGGACCGGCCGCGGCAGTCGAGAACTGGTAGGGTCGACCCACCCTTCCACTGCTTCATCCAATGCGCGCCGCATACGGATACCACGCTCAGCCATGGTATCGCCCAGTTCATTAAGCTCTCGTGGAGTAAACAGAGCTCGAAGTTCACCGAATGCCGACAAGTATAATGCTAGTATGATCGGTTAGGCCAGTAAACGGGGGCTGCGCCGTACATCAACTCACTTTTGACCATCGGACATTCCTTAATCGCCCGGAACAGCAGCAGTTTGGCTTGCTTCAGGTGGCCAGTTCGAATCTCAAAATCCAGGTATACTCGCCAGAGAACTGAGCTCCCACGCGTCCTTCACATGAAATAAGTCCAGCCAACTCCGAATAGAATGGACGATTGAATAGTACCTGTCGTTTTGGATAGCCATAGACAATCGACTACGTATCCTCTCTTCCTCAGCCTTCCAAGACCGTCTCTCCCAGCCTATCGCCCATATCTCTGCTATGGTTTGCAGCACATCCTTCTCGCCTGGATCCTTGTCGCCCAGAACGTGCTTGACCTGGCCCCAAACGCCTCGGCCTTGTTCGGCCTCTAGGAAAAATGCAAGGATGATGGTGTTGTTGGGGTACAGACGAATGGCATATTCAGCTCTTTCCCGCATGATGCCTGGAGGGAGAGGATTCCGAAGATGCGTTCCGAAGGCATACAACATCGACAATGACATAACCGTGAGGCTCTCGTGCATTTCAGTCCCCGGAGAGAGTTTGCTAGAGGCTGAGTCGAAGATGCCGATAGCGGTAGAGGGCGGCGAAGTCAGGAGTTCCAAGAGAGCCCTCAGATTAATCCATGCTTCCCTCTCCTTCCAGCGTTCGTCAGAGATGCCCTGATGGATACCGTCGAGCTCTCGTTTACTTCGCAAAATAACGACGCTTCCTGAGCCGCTGGTTCCTGTTGAGCGTAGGGCAACCTGCAAGGCAGCATCTGAGGCGCCGGCCAACCATTCCATCTCGGCCCAGTCCCACCATAGCAAGCCGAGGGCAGGAGCGTCCACATTTGTGGCAGAGAGAACCGTTCGATAAACCTTGCGCGCGTCATCCAACCTTCCGCGAAGACGCTCCAGGTATGCGTGCGCTCTCCAGTGATAAAGAGAGTCTTGGGCCTTCGAAACCAGCCCTTTGGATACCTTCGATGCGCTGAAGGCAAGGCATAAGCCATTTACAGTATCACGTACAGTGAAGATTCTTACCGCTTCGGATCGACTGCACCCTCGAATGCAATCCGAAGTGAATCCCATTCGGCATCCCTATCGGATAATCGACATTGTTGAAAGACCTCTCTGATATGACTGGCATCCACAGCCCGCACGTCTTCACTCGACCACAGTCGACATCGCCCACCGGCGACAGCGTCTACCCCTCCAAGGACGTCAAATGACCACTGCTTTATTGGTCCGAATGCATGTGTATAGAGTCTTTCCCGTCCGACCAGAACGCCCGAATGCGAGTCCGCAGTGATACGATTGGAAGCCGATTCTTCGGGGAAGAGTTTGTCTAGTAGATGGGAAGTTGTCAAATGCGCGGCGGACCAACGATCGTCCGAAGGGCAATCTGACTCTGAAGACAACGTCGCTGAGAATCCGGGTATGTGTAGCCCCAAGAACGATATCCACATTAGACGGAAAGCCTGCCTAGATCCCACATGTGTGAGATTGACGAGCACAGGGCGAATATCACTGAATAGTATGGTCGAATGAGGATCATTTGCAGCTTCATCATCGAATGAACGCAAGGGCATCCGGGAGGAATAGTCGACCTGCAGCTCTTCCGCTGCCCACCGGACGTATGGGTCTTCGATCACAGTAGACCTTGACGCGGCGCGAGATGGAATAGGGACTGCGTCCGGACAGCCGTTTGCCTCCCACGCAGCCCAGCCCGTAGCATTTGGTTCGCCGACGCGGGGTACTTCGGACTCCCAAAAACTCTCTAAACGATTAAGGACGTCGCCAAACGTCGCTCGATCAAGAGCTTCAGGTCTCTTGAAGGTTCTGTGAGTGTACAGTAAATTAACGCATCCTCGGGTGTTAAGAATACGTACAATTCTGCCTGCGCCTGTAACAGTGCCATTGCACGTTCCACGTAACCTTGAAGAGGATGTCAAATCGCGCAATGAACGTTGCGTAACGTAACACGTACCTGCGTCCTGAAAGGCGACCGCGACACGCCAGAGTACTCGTAGCTTGCTCACTTCATCTGAGCCCAAGGCGTGGTAAACACGCTGCGTGTCAGCGATCAGTCCCTCGATCCCATTTCGCGAGGCACGTATTCGCCAATCCAGCCACTGCGTCCACAGCTCAGAGATGCTTGTCTTCAATGCGTCTTCCCATTGCTCGTACAGTTTGTCACTCGACCAAAGCTCTTCTCCAATGCTGAGGATCCTGAGCCGTAGAGTTGTTGAGTTCTTGTTGTCAGAGTCCGCAGCAACCGCGCGGGATAGTATAGAGAGGGAAATTTCTGCACGAGCTTTGGGCGCATTCTTCGACTGAAGAGGGATCGTGGATAAGGTGCTTGTAAGCAAATCAAGCCATGTCGGTATTGAAGTAGGGTCTGATGCTAAGCGTTCTTCCAGGTCCTTCAGCGTAGCTTGCCTGGCATCCAGAGGTAACGAGTCCGAATCCTCGTCACTGCTGCTCGCGTCCTCTTCGCCGGACGAGTCAGACGAGTCGGAGTCGGGGGAATGTGCTGTCGCAATGTCACGGTACTCTTCGATGTCTTTTTTTGAAGATTTCTTGTTCGGAAGGGGAAGAAAGCCATCAATTTCTTCATACTTGTATGCTTTCTCTGGGCAAGCAACGAGTCTGCGTCTGGGGGTCGCCAGTAACAGGCGTCGACTCTTGGGGTCTGTGAGCTCCGCCACCTACGAATAGCTTAAGATCGTACCAAATAGGTACGCATGGCACAACTCACCCTATGCTTACGCCTACCAACGTCGATCTCGACACCACGGTGGCTCCTATGGACCACAATGTACGTGTCGCCCAAGCCAAGCACACGCCTTCCCTCTGATTTCAGGTTAGGGCTCGTCAACTAGTAAGAAGTAGTACTTACTGGATACCATATTGTATCTAGGCACGTCTCCTGTGTGTAAACCCCCATATGTGACATTCATAACGTCACCCTTGCGGTCGGAATAGAAAGAGCGGGATGCGAGCTCCGCTGTTGATTCTACTGAGAAGTCCGCTCGCCTTGTGTCTTTTCCCTCTGGAAATACATCTTTGTCTTTGCGATACTTCTTTGAGTCCTTCTTCCGACGGTGATCATCGTACTCTACTCCCTCCTTTCGGCGGTCTCGGTCATGCTTGTCTTTGTGGCCTTTCCTGCTCTTTGTCTTATGCTCCTCGGTGAGAGAAGGTTTCGGTTTGCTAGGACCAGCCTCTATATCAGGGAACGAGCCGAATGTCGGCGGGAAGGACGAGAACGAAGGAGGTGTTGTCATCGTGTAGCAGTCATGAGTAGGCAGGCGTTGTGGCGGGAGTGAACCCCCTTCCCGGATCCGGTCCGCGTGCATCGCGCGCCAGCTGGTAAATCGCCTTCGGCGCTACAGGTCTCATCTACTACTTGACTTCCTCCTCACTATCACGACTAAACTCCTTGTTCAGGAACACCTCCATCTGACGTTTATTTGCGAAGCGATTCAATGCGGCCACTTACAGAGGAGGAAAGCAAGGTAGTTTTTACGAAATTAGCAAATTACATCGTACGTGTGTTCGATGAATATCGCAAAGTCCTTCGGACTGACTTTTCTAAGGGCAAAAATCTCGTACATTTGATCGACCGTCCAGACGAACCTTACTGCTTCCGCTTGCACAAAGACAGGGTGTTCTATGTCTCAGAATCCTCAATGCGCCTTGCCATCTCTGTAGCAAAGCCCAACCTCGTCAGTCTCGGTACATGCTTCGGCAAATTCTCGAAATCTGGGAAATTCAAGTTACACATAACTGCACTTGACTACCTCGCGCAATATGCCAAATACAAGGTCGAATATAACGTATTGAAACAATCCCCCAAATTGATTAACTAAACGTTGATATAGGTGTGGATAAAGCCCAACGGCGAAATGCCCTTCCTGTACGGCAACCACGTCCTCAAGGCCCATCTTGGACGCATAACAGAGGATACCCCAGAACACCAAGGAGTTGTAGTTTTCAGTATGAACGATATACCATTAGTGCGTTAATGACGGCTCATAATAGTAACCAACTCACCTTTGAGTAGGGATTTGGTGTAACTGCACGCTCGACAGTGGACACGAGAAAATTGGATCCAACGGCCATAATAGTATTCCATCAAGCGTACGTTCCCTCACATTCACAACAACTCCTTTGGTGTGCTGATATTGCGTTCCAATGTAGTGATGTCGGAGAGTATCTCCGTGACGAGGTGGGTCATATCGACTTGAAGAGTCTAGGCTATTCTAACCTGCAATGCCCAGGAAACGCTATTCTAAGTCTGTGCCAAATTCGTACCAATTTTCAGACGGTTTCTCTCATTTCCTGTCGCCCTTGAAGTGTTCACGTGGCTAATAAGTGAAGACGTTACTCTCGGAGCCACACCCTATATCACCGAAAATTAAATTATGGCAGTATAATTGATGTTTGCTCTGTGTATATGTAGTCATCGGTGTAGTGCTACGGACCTTATACGTACAGGTACTTCAGGTGCCTACCACCAAGAGACGTGTGAAATTAAGACGGGCACCGACGTAATGGACTGCCGCGCCCACGTGTCAAGCCGTTTGTAGACCACCATGGCCTCCTCATCGACCACCACCACCCCTCATGACAACGACCTCTGCAGACGTTGGACGGCGCTCTCCGACGAAGACATTACGATTAGCCTCGTCAAAGAGTGCTTAGAGCCCATCGCCGACGACCTATGGGTAACTGCCGCGTGCGCGGAGCGGGTACTGGACGATACGGCCGTACAACGAAGTCTATTGGAGCTGGGCCTCAAGAGGACGGAGCCCTCTGCATCCCGATGTCGTTCTGAGTACGAGAATGAAGAGTACGATGACGAGGGCAAGGAGGAGCCAAGTGCGGACACGAAGGAACAGCTAAAGCGTAGTATGTTCATCGCCCATTTACGCGATGTCCCCGCAGATGCGCAGCTGTGTCATATGCGAGCTATACTGCTTGACCGTCTAGACAGGTTGAACACATTTGTGGAGATATGTCGGGAGGCACTCTCGTCAGACAACATGCAAGTGGACAGCGGAGAGGACGAAGAATGGGAAGACGATCCTTGGGCAGACGGGACTCAACCCACGCCAGCTTCGTCTCGCGCAACATCCCCTATACCACTATCCGAGTTTCTTACCATAGGTTTACTGGATCTTGCACGCTTCTTCGCATCTCTGGGTCTGCACAGTGCCGTAGACTTTCTTTTGCGAAGACACGGTCCATCCCTCTGGCCGTACCGGCTCTTCATCCTGGAGAGTTTCCCGGAACAGCTACCACCTTCGGAATACTACGACCTTCTCCCCAGATTCGACGCGGCCCTCGGAGTGGAAGAGGTGCCTTCCTTCATTCCGTGGAGGATAGAAAATGACTGGACAGAGAAGGACGTCTTTCGTGCCCTTCTGGCTTCCTCAGAGGTACCAGTCCTTCTCGAGGCTCCACGCGACAGCGTGCTTTCTGAACCACATCCCTCCCCACTCTCAGAAGACGCACTATCCAATTGGTACCGAACGCGCATACGACATACAATCACTACGACCGGCGTGTTGGACAATTCACTTTCACTGATTCAGTATGCTGCATCGCAAGGGCTTCAAGGACTGGACGAAATTGCCGAGGACCTACTACTCCTCTCTCGGATGGTGTACGACGTTCCTCATCCTGACGCAGAGGCTTTGTCGTCGGAATGGACCCTCGAATGGTGGAAATCATTATCTCCGGCAGAAGCTATCAATCAATTCCTCAGTCACGCTACGCGCGATACTATTGCAATGCTCGTTCAGAAAGTAGTGAATCCATACCTATTCGTACTGGAAGCGAGAGAGGAACGTCGAGGCCGCCCGGACCCTACTATTCCGACACGCCTCCTATACGACTACATCCTGAGAGCTCCTCTCGACATTGTCGCTGGAATATTTGAGGCATCAAAACCGACGCTGCCGCCGTCACACCGCTTGTTGCGAAATGACGAGGATATGGCACGTCTTGCCCTCGCTTGCTTATACGGCAGTGACAGTCTCGAGGATTGGCCAACGATGAGCCAAGTCTTCGAATGTCTTCCTGCGTGGAACGTCCAAGAGAACGACGATGAGGGCGACGAAGCGGATACTACCATCGCGTCTCTTGCTGCATACGTCGTACCGTCCACGAGCCAGCCTCACGTCACACCTTCCGACATCTATGTCTTCTTCCGACCACTACCATTGACCGCACTATCCCGAGCATTGGACTTCCTCGACGTTCACCTCGAGTCAGGGGAGATATTCTCTCGATGGAACGTCGCTGCCCCTCTACGCTGGTTCCTGCAGAGTTGTAATAATGCTTCTGAGCAATATGCTTGGGCTAACCGAATGGCTCGGCGTGCAGGAGGCTCTGAGGACCGTTTAGAGTCTTCGGAAGATTGGGAATGGCTCCTGGAGGACATGGTCAAGCTGTCTGGCTCAGGAGACAGCGGTCTTAAAGGTGCATTCTGTCTGTTGAACCGGGAGGAAATCTTGCGAATATTCCTCAGTGGCCTCCTCTCATCTGGACGTAAGCATTTGCTTATTCATTGTCATTAGAGTACAATACTCAACAAGACCTGCAGAATTTTCTATCGCACATAATATGCTTTACGGACATAAACCTGTGTTGAAGATGGATCCTGCTACCGTTGAGGAGATTTCTCTCTCCGTATCTCAGGAGTTCTATGACAACGCACCGTCGGGCAACTATCATTTCGGCGATATGAAGTTGGCTTATGATTGGTGAGTTAAGGATCCCACCGTTTCGGCAGCCGTTATACTGATTGCTCTGCTAGTCTTGACGTCCCCAGGGCCTCTCCCCGAACCGTGAAAGAGAAAGAGTTCATAGAAGCCACTTCTCGTCTCTGCGCGTATAACCTCGTGTCCCGCCCTGGTATCCCGATAACGCCCATCGAGATACGCCTATCGAAGGACCGCCTTTCGCTCGTCTCGCGCGTCCTCTCGAGTAACAACGATGCCTACAAGCACGTACAGGTCATACTGGAGCTTGTACACAAGTTAGGCTTCAAAGACGACCCAGTCGCGGAGGTCAAGGCATTGGCGATGCTGGCAGACACGGCTATCAACGTTGAAGACTTTGCGTATGCGTACCAGACGAGCGAGATGATGGTCAAGAAGGTACAGGAGCTTCGGGCTACACATAGCGCGGAAGATTCTCAAGTCCTTCGGGCGAGCGAAGTGTGTTGGGTTTCGTGCTTCCAGCTCGGCCGGCATCCAGAGTTCGACGACATGCAGAAGAAGATGATGATGCTCGGGCGCGCTTTGGAACTGACCCCTGCGGAGACCCTTGGAGACGTGTTGGCCGCCTGGTCTCGTGTAGAAGGAGAGGATCTCGCTCAAAGAAAGGAGAAACGCCGCGACGCCTCAGATGCGAGCCATCCAGGGAAGCGCGCCTCGGCAGGCACATTCGTTCCTTCATCCCTGGCCTCTCGTCTACAGCAATTACAGATACCCTCTATACCCTCTTCTCCGATCACGCATGCACCTGACGCCGCTGCCCTGGCAAACAAGGCGCTGCACAGCGTGGCGGCCAATCTACCCTTTGGAGCCAGAGGACGTTCGCTATTCTCCCAGCCGGGAGATAGGTCACGAAGTTCGTCTAGGTACGACGGAGCTGAGGTTTCGGCCCAGGCTACACGGGTTTTACAGAAGGGCTTGGGGTGGTTGCTCGGGGACGAGAACTCGTAGATCATTCGCGTAGTCTGATGTGTCAACTTGGACTATTGCCATCAGTTGCTTGTGATGCGCATTTTAATCGTGATGCAGCTTTGTGTTCGATACTTGTCAGCTCCAAGAGATCCGTTGTACTAGTATGACATGTCTAGTACAGGACACATGCGAGAATACAAAGACGGTACAGTATACTAGAAAACCTGCGACGATGTGGACATAAACGAGAGATGGTTGTAACTAGTAGTAGGTACAGAAACAACATTCCAGCCAAGGGAGAGGGGGTCGTGCCGAGCTAGACGACATATTATACATATATACTAATAAACAATCGAAACAACAACCGAAAGGAGTGGAAGGCGGTGACCATGCCCGCCGAGGGGGAAAAGTTGTCTAGCAAGAGCCTTCCCGAACATCAAGTCATTGACATGTGAAAGGAAACGTATCCGTATAAGAGCGGGCCTATGTCCCACTCGCAAATCGAGACCCAACGCCCGTGCGGGCTCTAGGCCTGTTGACGACGCCGCCGACCTTGACACCTGCCTTCCTAAGGTCCTCGATGCGAGGCCCCGCACCCGACGCCGCCGCGGATCCCCTTCCACAGGTGGCGCAATAGTTCTGCCCGTCGTCGGCCACACGCAGCTCCTCCAACTCCGCCTTGAGGTCTCGAACCTGGCCCTCGAGCTCCCAGAGCTGATGCTGCCACGCCTTACGTGCCGCCACGATTTGTTCCTGGAGTGTTCGAATGACGGAGGATTGGTCCTCGACGGGAACGGACTTAACGTCCACCATGGGCTGTTCAAGGTTGTAGAGAAGCGGGGGGCTTCGTGGGGAGATGAGGGATGCCCCTGTCGTCGGAGTGCCCGTATCGGTAACCAGCGATGGCCGGTGTAGCTCGTGGTCTCCGTCGCTCGATTGGCCTGTGAATTCGGGGCCAAATGTCGTCGAGATACGGCGAAGGCTGAGGGTCATGAACTCAGGGGACAGCATAGCAGTGGCAGCATTGTCTCCCAAGGTCGTCTTCGGCGTGGCCAAAATGGGAACGGGACTCTCTTTCGTAGTTGATGATGGCGAAGATCGCGACGAGGTCGATGCATTTGTGACGATGGAGAGACCGGGCACGTTACGACGACTACTAAGCTGCCGCTCCCGGGAACCGGGACGCGTCGCATGCAAATTGGAGCCAGAAGCAATCGCACCGTCTACCGTCTCAGACCTGGACTCGAAAGACGATCCTGAGCCTTCTGAATCTCCGAGTAGAGACGGGGTAATGGAAGGGACGGGTACTCTGTGAGCCGACTGTTTGCGAGCACGGGTCATAGACGAAGGAGTGGACGGAGTGGGAAGGGGGGGTGCAGCCGAAGAGATTATGTCTGTGGATATGGAAGGAACAGGTGGAGGAGAGGAAGGCATTTTTTCCTTGCTATTGAATAGTCTCATGAAGCCGCTCTTTTTCCTGGCAATGGTCTTCGACGGTAGTCCGTTCGCACCAGCCAACGACGAGCTACTTGGGAGTGTAGGCGTAGTAGAAAGATCAACCACGGACGAGGAAGTCAGATTCTTCGCTTTCGCGCTGCCGTTGCTGCTCGCAGAGCGTAGTCTTGACCAACTCGTCGGGGTCTGGTTGAAACCTGTGTCAGGCGCCCGCACAGACTGCGACGGGGCTGAGCCTGTATCGCTTGCTGTGGCAGTAGCACTGCGAGATCGTTCGCGCACTTGCGCCTGAGCCTCCTCGAGAGAGATGAGCTTCATGGGAGCAGGGTTCGGACTTGTAGGCCATGACGGCGCCATGACAGAGGGTGAAGGGAAATCCGGCTGGGTGAAGACCGTTACTTCTTGTACCCCAGGCTCAGCCTCTGACGTTCGACTGTGTATTACATTGATTGAGGCGACGTCTATTGGACCTGGCGTCTTCCTCGTCTTCGACAAGGAACGGTTTCCGGCCATGATCTCGGGAGTCGGCTGCAGAGACGAAACCGACGTTCCGGGCGTCAACACAGAACTTTGCGATCGCGTTTGTGACAGGGTACTCATGGTTGTGACAGTCGAAGACTCAGTGATAGTGGCGGCAGACTCGCTGCGAGCAACAACGGGAGACTGAGGAGTAGAATATGTTAACGCGTGCAGTTCCTCCAACCGACGAGTTGGTGGGTGGGTGGCGACGGACCCCACGAGATCAGGGTTTGCGTATGGGTGATATTCGTGTTGATACGGTGTATGTGGAGATGCAGGCTCAGAGAGTGATGGGCGGGAGTCGGAACGCGTAAACTCGGAGCCCGTGGGGGATGAGACTCTTACGCCAAAGGCGGGAGAGTGTGCTTTACGGGAGGCCGCAGTACGAGAATAAACCCGGGAGTCGACAAGCTCCTGTCTACCGGCATTGGAAGGAGTTCGCGACCTGAAGCGAGGTAGAGAAAGCTTCTCTCGCAAGCTTGTTTGCGGTGATGGCGACAACGCAAGGGACGTGGAGGACATCGAAGCCTGTGCAAGGGCACTGTGGGGCATTTTGATTTTTAGGTTATTTCAAAACAGTATGTTGGTCAGACGTACAGTAAAGCGCCGCCGGCCGACACATGCGACGACGCGGTCTCGAAAGACTGTTTCCCCCGCGACTGCACTGAATCGAAGCTAGGTCGGGAGTCCACAGGACTTCGGGTATCTCGTCCCCAGGGCTTCTTGGCGGTATCTCGTTTGCCAAAGCCAAGCAAGTTTCGTTTGCCCACACCGTCTTGGTCCTCGGGTTCTGGAGATCCACCGTCCTCGAGCTCCCAGGGAGCGCGAGAGTGTACGGTCATTTTCGGACCGTAGGCACTCACTCTGTGCACCTCTGTATCATCGCCATCCGCTTCTTCGGTAGAGGAGTCGTCGTAGTCATCCACAGGTTCCTCTTCGTGAGACATTGTACTGAGGTAGGAACTGCGAGGATCGTCGTCAAGATCCAAACTACTCGCGTCGGGGATGCCCAACCTCTGGCGGTCAGTCATGAGCGACCTCGGTTCGGAAGGCTGCCTAACATGAGTAGCGTGGTGATATGTACTGGTGTGAGGGTTGGTGTCGGTGCGGTCGGAAGGGCGTGGGGAAAAGTACGCATGGCTGTAGATAGAAGGAGAGTCCGAGAACTCGGAGGAGGAGAAACGGTCGTGGATATCAGCGCGGGCGGCGCGTTGGCCCAGGAGACGCCTCAAGTGGTCGCCGTCGTGGAAATCTGAGTCGTAACCTGAAGTCATTGTTTTCGCTGCGCCACCGAGGGAGCCGGCGCCGGTGTCCACAAAACCGAGAGAAGAAGAGGGAGGGGGAGGAGGGGAAGAGGGAAGGGGATGGTGGGTGAAGTCAAGCGGTAGGCTGAGGTCGCGCAACATAGGTCATGGGCAAATAGACGTAAACAGGCTCTGGAAATGATCCCCCGTGGGCTCCCACCGAGTTCTTAGCCGATTACTGGGTTTTCCAGAGCGACAACAGGGCTAGCGTACGGCATCTACTGCTAGTCACGTTGATCCAGGACTCTTACACCCGAAAGAGAGAAGGAATTCTAGTGTCGCCTCCTGTGCAAATGGGGTGGCGACGATCAACTCCCCTTCCCTAGCGCTTGGTGCTCTGTTCAATCCCTCCCACGAACATCGCCAACATCAGCAGCGCATGATAGGAGGAGTCCCAGGCTGGCCTCCTCGAGGTTCAACAGCTGCTGCGAACAATAGACCTCCATGAGGAGCTTTCCACAAACGCGCGCCAGGCCACATCGCCTTTTTGGAATCTCATGCTCCCCCATATGGTAACAGGTCGTCCTCCCGATTGATCTTGGACGCCAAGAGCTCTTCCCCTTCAGAATAACCGGAGGATCGACGGTGCGCATAAGCAAATAGGCCCCATTCAAAGTACGGTAAGACCGCATCCGGTTACATAAAGCTTCACAAGGCTTCAGCGCCTCCCCTTGAACAGCCTAGCCTAGGGTAAGGATGAACAGACTTGTCTGATTTTGTTAATATGACTGTGCCTACGAGTGACAGATCAAATAATCATACCGGTTGACAGACACGAGATGGGCCGGCAATTCACAGCGCCGTGCACCAGCAAGTTATTTGCATGGGGAACGCTGGCGCCAATCTGAACACGATATGACCAAGCGCCCAAGCGAAGACCGGTAACTTGGCGGACCTTTCGCAGGGCTGCGCGCCCCGCGCTTGACCCTCTGCACCAATCCTCCGCCTGTTGCAGGTTCACCTTCACACACTTTTCTTCTTGCCATATTATCTCCATGAACATCACCTCAGGAACTGTAGAATCGGCTCAAGCCGGTTCCTCGAACCCGGAGAACGCTACTGCGATACCACTTGCGCCGTCAGCTGCTGGTCGAGTCTCCGGCAAGGCATGGAAGACCCAGAAAGTGGCTATGGTGTGCGTGAACTGCAAAGCCGTCCCGCACATCTTGTATCATACTCATCCATGGCTGTAGACGGACGCACCTTCCTGATGGGGTCAAGAGCAAGAGCTGGGCAGACCGGATGCAGAAGACGCAAAAGGCGAAATCCATAAAGATGCTGGAAGCCAATCTCAAGGAGGAGAAGCAGGCTGAGATTAAGAGGTCGGTTAGCACCCATGATCTCTCAAGCTCACATGTGACCTGAGAGTTGTTTGCAGGCGGCGAGAAATTACCCTAGAGAGGAAGAAGGCCGCTGAAGAGCGTCGGAGGTTAGAAGAAGACAAGGCAAAGGTACGATTTCCACGTTATATGAAGCACACGCTCTTTAATTATATCATTTTTATAGATGGGTGCTCGTAAGGCTGCTCGCCTGCGAAGGAAAGCTGGGCGGACGAAGAAGATCAACCATTAGTCGCACCCTTCACCTTTCCTTGTGATGATTTTTATGCCTTTTATTCCTACCTTGTTCCTCTGTTGTTCAACAATTTCCTTTCAGGTATATGTATTGTGGGGGCCTATACGTGGAAAATAAACTGCCTACCTTCAATCGCACTTCCCGTCCGTTCAGCGCTTGCTCGGAAATTTGTAAGAATCCATAGAAGGCAAAGGCCTTAGAATCTAACAGCGCCAAATAAAGCTGCTGTGCTCTGATGTCGTAAGATTACCCACTAACCTCCAAGGTGACGTCACTGTCTCAGCGGTATATACATCGCATCGAAAATGCCAGCATTGTCCCCAAACACATCCATCCGACCACCCTTGCCAACACTACGCCCCAGATATCATTATGAACTCCAAGACTGGCAACCAACAAATCTACGAGGCTAATGAGCAAAGGCACGCTATCTTTAGTGTTTCATTAATATTCCGTAGATGTTGATTGCGCTGTTCCGCACAGAGAGACCAAAGAGCAGCACCAAGAGCGATACGAGGCCGGGCCTGCCAACGCACACCGTTTGAATGACCCAAAGTCAGTCGTTCGGCTATTTTTCTACAGCTAGCACTTACGCACAGTATTCAGGGATCAACGTAGTCTCAGCAACAGAGCAGCCCTTGAAGTCAGAGAACAGCAGAAAGAAGAGGAAGCCGAACAGAATGCAATCGTAGGAGATCCCACCGCACCCGCCAAGTCTCATGGCAACAAGCCGTCGAAAGGCGCGGATATAGATGCCGAGCTGCAGCGCGACGACGAGCTGCGGATGCAGGAAAAGGGGATCAAGCAGTAAATGCATCGGGAGATCAATCAAGCAGTGTAATTGCAACTATAACACGTATATACCCATGAAAGCATTTGAACGAGCAACTGTTTGATGCGAAGGCAAGATGAAGGCGGTACGAGGCAAGAGAAACATGTCTACTTTCTGCGTTTCTTCTGGGCCTTTTCTTTCCGCTTTTTAGCACGCATCTGTGAGGGACGGTGAGGGGACTTTCACGACATCGTCTCAGGTGAATACATACCTCCTTCCTCATCCTTGAGTCAAGCATCACGTAACGACCCTTCACGCCCTTTGGTCTACCCTTGAGACCTTTGTGCGCACCCTTCGCAACGACGACCTTGATCTCCTTCTTCGCCTTCGTCGCTGTGCTCTTCTGCATGAGCTTCTCGATCTGCTTGGCTTTCGCGCGCTCGGTCATGTCAGACGTCTCGTTGACGCCCTCGGCCTTCTTGAGAGCCTTCTCGAATCGTTGTGCGGCCCTCATCTTCTTCCTCGCCTTCGCCTCCGCAACCTTCTTTATCGGACGGGCGTCCAGCGCACGCATCTTGGCACGAAGTGCAGCCACGGCCTCTTTTGTAACGGGTATATTGGCCTTATAGTGCTGAGACTCGTCGTCGAGGAACCACGAGGGAAGCCCATCCTTCGCGTTGAGCGAGTATCGATTGAAACCTTCGTTGAGAAGTTCCGTGCGTGTCTTTTGGCGATTGACGAGCTGCTGAGCAAGGGTGACGGCCTCAGCGGTGGTAAGGCCACGTTCTGATAAGTTCGTTAGACAAACAATAAGTCTGTAGAGCATAAAAGCGTACTGTTGATCGTCTCTTGCCTAATCTCGTCCTCGTTCTCATCGTCCACGTCCCACATACCTACGTCGTCCCCCTCGTCCTGAGGAACGATCTCGAAGTCATCTTCGCCTGCGTCGTCAGAAGAGGCCTGTCATGTGCTGAGCATGGTACATGGTGTATGCGATAACAGCGAACTTACGGTACTGGAAGATGGGCCCTCTTCTAAGTCTACTTCGCTGTCGACGACCATCCCGTCTTCGTCCTCCTCGTCATCTTCTACGTCGGAGAGACCGGTTCCTTTGAATAAACCTTGACTAAACCACACCTCGGCGTTTCGGCTTAGTGGCCCACTACCCTCGGTCGAGGATACGGTGGCGACCGTTGTTCGCGCTTTCTTGCGTTGTTTGGAAGAGTCGCCTGCATCGTCGGCTCGCGGACGCTTCGTCAACCGAGGTGCCTTGAAGCTCGAGTCGCCATCAGAGTCGCTATCCGAGTCCGAGTCTTCATCGTTCCTCTCCTTCCCCTTCTCCATGACGTCGTATCCACCCTCTGAGTCGTCACTGTCTTCGTCCTCGCTATCGTTCTTCCGGATACCCGCCCATTCTTCCCGATCCTTGCGGTCCTTCCGTGCCTCTTTCACCCTGTACTTCGCATCCCTCTCCCTCATACGCTCCTGATACGCATCATACAACTCATCCAACTCCGCCTCGAGCCCGTTTACCTTCCGTTCCCTCTCCTCCTCCGAGTCCAGCACCTCATCCTCGTCCTCATCGTCCGAGTCTTCGTCGGCCGAGCTATCTGCATTGTCTTCGTCGCCTAATGCTGAGAGGCCGCCCTTTTTGCCGAGGCCTTTCGCGGTCTCCTCGAGGTCAAAGATGTCGGCTTGTCCGCGCAACGACATATCGTTCTGCTCCATACCGATGTCCATCGGCGCGGTCATCTGCAATTGCATGCGCTGGATAGTGCGGGTCTTCGATTCGTTGGCTCGGCGACGGTCGCGCTTCGCGCGGGCCGCTGCTTCAGCGTTGAGCCTTTCAAGCTGGGGACCGTCAGGATATTTTGGCGAGTCCATAGGAGTGTACACACCTCATTTTGGATCTGCTGCTCCTCGTCGACTTCCTCGATGACCTCCACCTCCTCGGTGAGTTCTTCCGTCTCCTTGGTTTTCGTCTCGAAACCGAGCTATGAAGATACTCAACAACTGTTATTCGAACAACCGGCAAAACACACACCTCTTCACGGAGAGCTGTCCGCCACTTCATCAATGCCTTGAAGTCTCCCTTGCCCAGGACCTTGAGATCATCACAGTTGGCCTGTATTTCCGAAGTAGTGAGGTCCAACGCTAGCCACTCCTTTTCCTCTTCTGTTTCGAAAGCAATCTTGTTCACGCTGCCTAAGAACGTGATTGGTTCCTGGCAGCGAACGAATTCCGCAGCATTCGCTTTCTTGAACAGAATGTAGTCGCCATCCTCGTAGCCCCCACGGTGCCTGCGCTTCTTCTCGGGCTGGAAGACGTTCGCCGTAGCGTTGGCCGCAACGGCTTTGTCGCCATCGATGGGTGCAGTGGCAGAGAGATCCTTGAAGACATGCTTCGGGTCGAAGAATTTTGGGTCGATATGTTTTGGCGCAAGGAAGTCTCGACAGACAACGAAGATTTCAGCAGAGACATTCCTGGGTAGTAGTGAATTTAGCGGACATGACTGTCGGAACTGTGGCGTTTCATTGAACTGAAACTCACCTGGAAGACGGGGGCTTTGTCGCTTCAACCTTTCCAAAAAGCTGATTGAACACCCAGATGAGGTTGTTGTAATCCGCACTTCGGAAGACCTTGGTCACGAATGTTCCACCTTTGACCAAGAATTCGGCGGCGAGCTTCATACTCATGAGGACGAGCTCTGACTGGCTGTAGGCATCTTGAACCCAGGCAGTACCGACGTTCGGCGCACCGTCGTGCAAAACAACATCCGCCTTCCAATCCTTGAGTTCCCCTCGGAGGAGGTTCCTGCAGTTGGTTGTTGTGATGTCGGCAGCAAACGTTACGACGCGGGGGATGGGCTTTATTGGAACTAAATCAACACCTAAATAGCAGGGCAGTAATTAGTATTTGCGGTGCCTCGAGAAGGCTGCAAACGCACCGACGATGACACTGTTTACCGGCATGTACTTGCTTGCCACCTGCAGCCAGCCACCCGGTGCGGCGCAAAGATCGATACAACATCTCGCGCTTTCAAGGAAAGAATACTTCTTATTAAGCTGGATGAGCTTGAAGGCGGAACGGGCGCGGTAGCCTTGCTCTCTGCCAGGCGATTAGAGCAAGAGAGAAGTGAACGAGGAGCAACCTACTTTGCGAGCTTATAGTACTTATCAATACGGCCTTTTCCTGTCTTCTTCTGGGTCTTACCCATGATGTACGGCGAGCGGTAGTGGTCGCAGGCCCTGGGTGTATACAAATGAGCGCCCAAAAGAAATTGTGAGGATAGCGCAGGATTGGCTTCGGCGGATCAGCCGCCGAGCTCGCGTGCTCGTGAACCGAGCATGCCGCTCGAACACGCACGCAACTCCCGACCCCCGTTGAAGACATGCCTGGTGCACTTGAAACTACCCCACTACTCCGTCGTGCAGCAACTATGGTCGGACCCGTTCTCCTCTGGCGCACAGGGACTGTCCTTGGTACCGTGCAGTCTTCTCGCATCTACGCGGTCGACTAATTGTCCCACCGATATGTCAGCCACGATTGGCATGGCCACTGGCGCATTCGGCTCTCATGGCTTGCGTAACAGGCCCGGTGTGACTGCGGACAGCATCCATGCCTGGGAGACGGCGTCCCATTATGCGGTGTGTGGTCGCATCCTCTTCCAGCAGTCTGCTCAGACGATGCTTTCATCTCTTATTTCTTATACCCTGTGTGGAGCTTTGCTCATAAAGAAATGGTTCATCACAGATATCCAACGGACTAGGCCTTATGTTGATCTCCCTACATCCGCGATTTGCTTCGCACCGGTTTGCGGGGCCCGCACTGGCAGTCGGAAGCATATTATTCTCGGGCAGCATCTTTGCCCTTATTCTCAACCGCGACCGGTATGGCCGGCGAGTACAGATTAAACGTAGAACGACCTGCTAACCGTATGCAGCTTCAGGTGGTTGGGCCCTATCACGCCTCTCGGCGGAACTATAATGATGGCAGGGTGCGTTATCGCACCTCAATGTGAGCTGGGCCGACGCTGACCTACGTGACCCGTGTGAAGCTTCCTTTCCCTCGCCTTCTGAGCAAATATCCAGCAAGTCATGTATTAGCTTTACGCAACGTAGTTACCTCCCCTTGTATTACCTCAACCTTGGGCGCTTCGTCTCTTAGAGCGGTCACGTGATACATGGTTGGACTCTGTCTCTCACGTTTGCGCTCGTGTCTGTTCGACGAGGACCGCGTCGGTGGACACGCTCGATTCATCACTTTTCTTCTCTTTCTGTCTTTTGTTTTTTGTATCATACTTGGAATATCTCTTCGGTGGTATTAAACCGCCGGTCACTCGACAAATCCTCGATACGGGGCCGCCCATCAATCACCACGCCGTCTCCGCACAGCTGCTTCCGTTCCCTGGGCTCTGTGACCCCTGTCTCTGCCTTCATGGCTGAATCCCGCCAGCGTACTCCTCTTCTTTCCTCTGCGTCCTTCATTGCCACATCATCAGTCTCATCTGCGGACATCTCCCGAAACCTCAAACGACGACACACCTCCACCGACACGGCGATGGCATTGCCAGCTCATGCCATGAGTACGTTCCCAGCCAGCAATCATTACCCAGATCCATCCCAATCCTCTACCAAACATCGCTCCAACCATTCTCGGGGCCTTATTGGCACTCTTCCGTCAATGGATCCGACGCCTGGTGACGAGGACGCCGTCTTCATACACCCCCCTTTCACAGACTTCCCCGATGCTCACAAGTACAAAGACGGCTTGTCGTACAACGTACTCGCGACACATCCCAACTGGTTTCTCGACCCTTTGGACTATCAGACGGTGAACAACGGAAACCCTACGGCTATCAAGTACCCGCAGCAGCTAGAGCCCCCTCGCGGGTGGTGTCCTGCGAAGAAAAAGGAGCTCAAGGATGGTTGGCCAGAGGGAGAGGAGCCCCGACTGCGGTGTACATTCTGTCGGCGTACTTATGCTGGCGTGAATGCAAAGAGCATGTGGCGTAGGCATGTCTTTGAGAAGCACAAGATCGCCATGTCCAATCGACGAGCAGACGCCGCGGAGCGGAAAGGCAGGGGATCAAACAGTGAGTGGCACCGCACACCGTCATTGTACTCGTCTTATAAATCTATTGATAGAAGAGAACGGAAGTACCATAGACGGGTCGCGATCTTCGGGATTCGGCTCTGTGCGCGGTGCTGCTAAGGCTGAGTTAGAGGTTGAGGCTGAGCGTAGAGCTTCCTCTTCTAGGGCGAAGCCTCGTTCATACGCTGGAGGCTGGGCAAAGCCCGCGTTTGCTCGCACACGCTCTCTCCCTGCGACCAAGCTGGATGATTCAGAAGACGAGCTGGAGGCGGAAGAAGTTGAAGACTCTCTGTCCTGCCTGCTACCTCCGCTAGTTCCCGCGGAGATATCTGGATCTTCCGCTTTAGACCCAGATAGTGATGTCTTTAACATTTCTGGGGCTTCAAGCACGCCGCCACTCACACCCGGGATGTCTCCTTCCTCCTCTACCTCTCGCCGCCGCGACCTTGTGAAGATAATGCCAGAATCCCCGTATGACCCCTTCTTAACCCCCGCTTTCCGCCACTCGCCTTCTCGTCTACCTATCGACCAGCCGTGGCGTTTCCCTAGCCCGAGCCACCCTTTGCACGCAGCGAAAGACCTGTCTCTCTCCATGCTGGCTTGTGGAGAAGCGAGTCCTATCGTGCGTGGGCTCGATGTTAGCCCCGTCGTGCTGCTACCTCCCAGCGAACGCAGCAAGCGTAGTATCTTCAGCAGCCCAATCTTCATGACAAAGAAGGACGGATCGAGCCCCGACTTGGACGCAATCCTTCGGGGGAAAGAACCTGCGAAAGCCTCTCCCCGAAGGCTGCTTTCTGAGACTGGCCTACCCACTCCATTCAACGACCGGCTTGAATCCCTGAAACGCTATCGGGTACCGGAGTCTCCGCTAGGTCGTGCCTGGACTCCTCGCAAGTCCCAAGGCCAGTCCCTCCGCAAGGGTGCCGGCCTTTGGCGGTCGATCCTTTCCCCGTCGAAATCCCCAACCAAGGCTCCAGCAGCCAGTCTACTTGGTCCGATAGAATTAGAGGGTGAAGATCCTTTCGCTGACGGCACCTATAAGAGCTTCTTGGCTTCCCCGGCTCTTGACGATCGCGCAGAGAGCCCGCCAGATTCCAGCCCCGAATGCGAAAGCCCCGTAGTTCGGATGTCGCAGCTCGGCCCTTCTTTGTCGCAAGACTCCAGTGCTGACGACCACGACTCGAGCGTTTCAACGGACGCCGATGGCAGCTTCGGTCTGGGCATCGGTCTTCTGGAGGGATTCTCTCTAAGGGAGAGAAGTAGTAGCAAGTTCACACTTGATGACCTACTCACCTCTACTCCCAAGGACAGCGAACCTTCTCGCCGCGAAGCCAAACGGTCGCGTGTGCATTCTACGACCAACAGCTCGCCCCTAGCTGCGCACCCGCCCAAGAAGCCCAGGAGGGAATTTCTCATGGATGCTGTTCTCGACGGAGACAGGGACATTGACATGAACGAAGTGTTTCACTTGAAGAAACGGCGAAGGACCATCACCGTGCGAGAGTAGAGAGGCGCGACGCACCAGACTCCTATCGCGGACGAGTCTCGAAACCATCTCCTCCATACGTTGACACCTCGAGACAAACTGGCAAACCCCCCATAACCATCACCTATCACACTTTGGCTCTCTGTATCGCTATCGTCCTTACGCTATGTCCTTGCGCTTCGCTATCTCCGACTATATCAGTACGATGCGCGTCTGCAATGCAGACGTGCCACTCGACTTTGTATATCTATAACCTACAAGGCGCCATTTCGCCTTGCGCCGCCTTTTCTTCCTTTCCGACCTATGCGACCCTCTTGTCTCGAACTCTTGTAACGATAACATCCGTCCCTCTCTCGTACAATACCGTTTTTTGCGTAGTCCTGTGTTCCCTTTTCTATCCTCCTCCTCCATTTATATATATGCGCTCCGTTACTTCTTCATTAACCCTCCACGTCTTGTCCTTTTGTGACCTCCAATATCGTCCGAGCACCGTAGTGATAATTCTTGCCAGTACGCCGGTCTCGGTCTGTCCTCGTACTTAGTAGTTAGTCGATACTCGTCTGCGGGTGTCCGCATGGAACCCTGGAACTATAAAATTCTCTTTTCCTGCATTGCAATTCCAGTGCGCTGCAGTCAGGCAGTGGCCATACTTACATATGTGTTGCTTCTGTATGTACATCTAGCCTTGGTGATCTCACTCAGCGCTTCGCGGTATACACGCGCGGCGCGTGCCAGGTTGAAGCGCTGCGCCGTAAACGTCCTCACCTTCACCTCTCGCTGCCTACATCCAGGCCAGCGTTGCGGGCCATGCTAGACGACTGTAAGTAATACTCTGACCCACAAATTCTCCTTCTCACAGAACCTCTTGCACAGATGTTGAGCATACGTCCGCTCCCCAAGCTGGGTATTCACAGGCGGTGTCATTACCAGAGGTCCGCTACGAGGGATTTGAACCTTCGCCATATGAACAGGAGAGTGCGACAGACGAGTATGCTCCTCCGGTATCTTGTCGCCCTCCTAAACATTTCTCAAAATTCTAATCACGCACATCCAGGAAATAGATACGGAGTCGGTGCAACCAGTATTCGACCTTGGACAAGTTCAGTTCACTCTTCCAGCGAAGCTCTTGTCCTTGGTCGTTTCTTCGGATGTCCTCATAATGGGCCTTGCGAACAACGTACTCGTCCTCATCGAACTATCTCGAGATGATCAGGTCGTCCAAATCCCCATTCCTCGGAAGGTCACTGAGTTCAGTATCTACAAACTATTCTTGGACCCCTCCGGTCGACATCTTATCATTACATCCACGCAAGGGGAGAACTGGTATCTCTTTCGAGGATGGAAGAAACCGCGTCAACTGAAGAGCATCAAGTTGGTTATCGAGAGCGTCGCTTGGAATAAGTCTGCGCTCCTGAACTCCACTCACTCGACATCAACCCGCGAAATCCTCATTGGCGGCCGGAATGGCACTATCTACGAGGCAGTACTAGATGCCCAAGAGGACTTCTTCAAGTCACAGGAACGCTACTTCCAGTCCGTGTTCGCTCTTCCCGAGCGGCATCCAATTACCGGTATACGCTTCGACTTCTTCCCTCCAATGGATCAAAGCAAAGCTCTTGTCCTAGTCATAACCGCGACTCGCATATACCAGTTCGTTGGCGCCCCTGACAAGAGGTCTGACGAAGGTGGTCGCGTGTTCTCTAGGCTGTTCGCCAGCTACAGCGACAGTGCACCTAGTATGTGCGCATAAGTAATGTTGCGCTTCGGCTTTCTAATAACTGAAAAATAGACATCAAGGAGCTGGCAGGTAACATCGAACACTCCGAGCTGCATGTATTCAACCCCAACGCGGACCAAGCCTTGTCACTTCCTAGAAACGTGGCTTGGATGACGGGTATGCTTGTCATAAGTTACATGTGCTCAACGTATTGAAACTCTTGTCTAGCGAGCGGTATCTTCCATGGTACTCTCAACTTTGACTCCGCATCGGATGACTTCATCGACGGCGCGCAGCTATTGCCCTACCCTCTTCCCTCAGACTCAACATCCAGCGAGATGCCATTATCCATGGCCTTGACCGAGTTTCACTTTGTTCTCCTCTACAAGGATCGGATAGTTGGAGTTTCATCACTTAACGAACAGCTCGCGTATGAGGACATAATACCATTGGTGATGAAATTTCATGCTCTACATATGTCCTTCGCTGACATGTTTTAAAAACAGAAAGCTAACGAAGTAATCAGGGGAATCACAGTCGACCCAATCCGCAAGACATATTGGGTCTATACAGACCAAGAGATATTCGAGCTCGGTGTCAAGAACGAAGATCGCGACGTTTGGAAGATCAACCTCAACAAAGGTCGTTATGATGTTGCGTTGCAATACGCCAAAGTACGTTTACTGCACGTGTCGTCCGTATTGTTTCTTGACGATGTCATAAATTCAGACTGCGAAACAACGGGACATGATTGTCACGGCTCAAGCCACCGCGTATTTCAGCGAAGGACGATACTTCCAAGCAGCTAGCGCATACGCCCAGTGTTCAGCGACGTTCGAGGAGGTCACCCTCAAGTTCTTAGATGCTGGCGAACGCGATGCCCTTCGCTCTTACCTCATTTCTCGCCTAGAAAGAACAAAACGAGCGGTACGATATGCTCCTTCTCACGAACACATCTCTTTCACTTATGATGATTGCAGGATTTGTCGCAGCGCATGATGTTAGCGACGTGGTTGGTCGAGTTCTACCTCAGCAAATGCAACGAATTGGACGATCTGGTGGCATCTGAGTCCGTCTCTCAAGATGTCGCGAATCTCGAAGTAGAGCGAGGTATCCTTGAAGAGGATCTTCGACATTTTTTCGAGACGTACAAAGTTAGTGGTTTGTATGGTTCCGACGATACATCCTGACCCTGTCTCCAGGCCAATCTAGAACCCACGGTCGTCTATGAGCTGTTACAGGGTCACGGGCGAACGGACATGTACCTGCATTACGCAACAGTCATTGGCGACTATGGGAGGGTAGTGGAGCATTGGGTTATGGAAGAAGATTGGCTGAAAGCTATCGACACACTGAACCGACAGGTATGGCCCCAGTAAAACTTATCTCCGCCGTCCCCTCACACCCCACTTAGTCTGATATAGAGCTGTACTATCGGTTTGCCTCTACCCTCATGCGCCAAGCTCCAAAGGAGACCGTGGACTCATGGCTTCGTCGACGCGATCTTGATCCTCTCCGCCTAATTCCAGCGTTGCTTCGTATACAACACATGCCCCGAGATCCCTTGTCGCCCAACCAAGCAGTGCGATATCTCAACCATCTCATCTTTGAGCAAGGAAATACTTCTCCGGTCGTCCACAACCTTATTATCACATTCTACGCCGCGAGTTCTTCACTATCCTCCACGGGGAGCATTTCGCAGTCGGCGACACTTTCCCCTGAGGATGACGGCCCTCTCCTTCGGTTTCTATCCTCCGCGCCGTCAGATCCAATCACTGCCAAACCCTACTACGATTTAGACTATGCTTTGCGCCTTTGCAAACAAACCGGTCGCACGCAACCATGTGTGCATGTCTATTCGAAGATGGGGCTTTGGGAGAGCAGCGTGGACCTCGCGCTCGAAAAAGGGGATCTTGAATTAGCCAGGATCAACGCCGACATGCCACCTGAGGAAGACCGCCAATTAAGAAAAAGACTCTGGCTGAAGATAGCGAAGTATGTTGTCCAACAGAAACAGGATATCAAGATGTAGGTGCCTCATGTTGTTCTTCTTTCATGTCGACTGACCGCATGATGGCTTGAATCTCTAGGGCCATGCGGTTCCTGGAGAATACCGATCTCCTGAAGATCGAGGATATATTGCCCTTCTTCCCCGACTTCGTGGTCATCGACGATTTCAAGGAGGAGATATGCACCGCGCTCGAGGGGTATTCGGCCCACATCGATTCGTTAAGGTCGGAGATGGATGATGTGACGAAGAACGCGGAGGCCATCAGGCTGGATATTGCGGCCCTCGAGAAGCGGTTCATTACTATCGACGCAGGCGAGCGGTGCTCGCACTGTGACCAGGCACTCCTTACACGGCAGTTCTACGTCTTCCCCTGCCAGCATACTTTCCACGCTGACTGCCTCATTGGCTTGGTAAGTCCGCTCGCATATGATCGACATGCCATGACTAATCGCGATGTCTAGACCAAAGAATACTTACCAGCACCTGCACTGCGGAAAATCCTCGCCCTGCAAAATGAGCTCGTCAAGAGTAATCAGACGCCGGGTGAGCGGGCCCCAGTTCGCCAACCTACGCACCAACGGACTTTACTTTCTGCAAACTTTGGCGTACCGACGAACTCACAGAACGGCACACGCGCGGGCAACTCACTAGGAAAGAACATACTTTCTGCAGGCGACAGGCTTCGGGATCTGATAGTGCCGGATGCCTTGGTCAGCGTGGTCACTGCCCCCGTGGGATGGCTGCCTGGTCTTGGCGGAGGGCGGCGCACCGTCGAGGACAAAGAGAAGAAGAGCGAGAAGCTTCGACGCGAACTGGAGGACATGCTTGCCGGCAGTTGCCCGTTATGCGAGAGTGTTGTCGCAGGACTAGATAAACCATTTGTCAAGGAAGGAGAGGTGGATACCAGTTGGTCATTATGAGCTGTGGCCTGTACATGACGCACGCAGCATTATAGCCTATTGGCGCATATAATCTATTTGGTCAGTCCACATTGAATAGGGATGAACGAGGCAGGACAGCGAGGAACGAAAAGACCATTACTCCTCGCCTTCCAGATCCGCGATACGGGAGGGCTTGGACTTTGCTGTGGATAATAGGTCGCAACCCGACAAAAACTCGTACCAGGCTGTGTCCGATTGCAGATCATCGCATATTATCTGAAGGGACGTTTAACTTCGATGTTGTGTCAGTGAGGACCGACGACATACCTCACACGAAGTTGTGCGCTGGCTACTTTCCAAATCGAGTATACTCTCGCTGACGACAGCAATGGGATGCGACATTTGCTCTTCTGACTGAAGACGCTCAACGCTCTGTCGTACGCTGGCACTGGTATGTAGCATGTACTGTTCCCCGAATGCATGCAAGGTCAACGGAGGATCAGGTTGTGCATTTCCCCCACCACCGTTGAGTAAACTCAATGTACGTTGTTAGTCGACGTCAGCCGACCGGCAGCGGAAAAACTCACAAGTGTTGCAGTCTAGAGGAATAATCTTTCAATTCTAGTGGTTGTGCATCTTCCGACAGTGTCTCGATATCCAATGCGGTGAGGCGTATATCCATAGACCTACGGGCTGGTTAATTACGCGGGTCATGAAGACGGAGGCAGCTCGCCGACCTGTCTGGCATCATGAGGTCTAGGACAGTTTCCGTCCCTTTTTGCCACCGAGGATCGATAGAGAGGGTTTGCACGGACTCCGCATCAGAAGCCTGGCTGTCCACCGCGATGACCACCTCGAAAGTGATGACGTTGCTCTGTGATGCATTCTTCGCCGCACTTGGTGTTTGATCCGCAGGAGGCAAAGATTTGTAAATCAATCGGTGAAGGATTTTCTGTTCAGCTGGTACGGAGTGGACAAGCGAAGGTGGTAAACTGCAAACCCCCATCAATTCCGAATACGAACCCACAGTGCAAGTTACACATACCTCGGTACAAATGAGGCACGAAGATCACTCTGAGAGATCCATTTGAGGATTTTAGCGAATTGGTGGGATGATTTCAAGGGCGGCCGTAACGTAGCTCGCTGCACCATAGATTGTGTAGTAAAGAGTACATGCCCCGTTCTGGGAGGAGTGTCAGTGTATAGTTAAAACTCATGTAGCTACGGTTTGCGATGACTCACGATGCTTTGACTATTCGTCGATTACTGCTTGAATGAGATCGAGGACGAGTAAACAGTGCATCGCGCAGGTCTACAGGCTTGCTGGAGACAAGAGTAGATGAGAAGTGTTCTTGACTCGCATCGGTATGCACTTACTGAGAAAGATTCAACACCGTCCCCTCGCCACCAGCAAGACCCCCAGTCGCTTTGATGTTTTCCCCTTTTGTTGTACTGGTCAACCACTCGCCGACTCGCCGGATTCTGAACGCGCCAGAGGTGTTCATGTACCACGGCAGGGTCCGAGGTGACAGGAATGGATACATAGCGTACATATAAGGCGATAGGATCTCAGGGATTGTGGATATACTAGGCACACCGGCAGGAAGATATGATATCAATGGGACAACAGTACTGGAAATCATCTGCCCGTATTGGATTAGCTGCCTTCCGTGAAAATATGTTTACATACCTCCCGCGAAGCCCGGCTTGCCAGCCTCTTCGCGCTGCCCAGACTACGCTCATCTTTGGCAACGATTCGTATCTGAAAGTGGACATAGGTCAGGGATCATGTACGATCTATTGCATTAGAGACTTACCAGTCCCTTGTCTCCTATATTTTCAATGTATGCATCAGCAAGACGAGATATCCGCTGCACAAGGTCGGCACGGATCGGTACGCGTGTGGGGAGCTGCACGGATTCTTCGACAAAATTCTATGATGTTGTGAGTAGGGAGTATCTCGCGTACAAAAGGTGGCTCACCTTTGTTGCGGAATTCAGCACATCTTTCAGCTTTTTCATAGAACCGCGCAGCCCCTCGATACGGAGTGCGAGAGGCTCGCGTACTAGCGATATGTGCACCTTGTACTTCGCGGATATGTCAAGCAAGTCGGTGCCATCTGAGAGCGACGTTCAGAGACTGGCTGAAGCGTAACGAACGAGACAGGTACATACCTCGACCGAGTATCAGGAAAAATTGGCTTGGGGTCACAGGAAAGGCTGTAGAGAGTGAGCATTATATGACGCGAATAGCAAATCAATCGGGCACCTACTCTCAGATGACATCTCTGTTCTATCTCTCCGCTCCAGAACTATTTCTTCCAGGCGAGGCCAGCCCCATTTCTCTTCGACGATACTCTCCGCATAGTCCAACTTCTTCCGACCTCGTCGAGGAAGACCGCACTGCGTCACGAACTTCTGCAGCTGTGCCTTGCTGAACGACCGACAAAGTGTATCCACCAGTTCAGTATACTTGGTGGCGTATTCAATTGAGTGTGTGGGCGGATGAAAATCAGGTCGACAGTGTTCTAGGTCGTCAAGCGTAGGGTCTATTCCTTCGAGCTGCAGGCGAGTCAGCCAGGCGTTCACGCGACTCTTGGCGAGTGACGCTTCCGCAGACTGAGAGCTCGACGCCCCACTGTCGTCTAGCTCTGTGTTCTTGCCAGACCTACTTGTGTGCTTGCCAAGAGCAGCTTCCGCTGCTACGGGTGAGTGACCACTTGGTGTATCATACGATGTTGGTTGCGCATATTGGTGGTCCGGAAGAGGTCGCAGAGCAGGTTGCGCAGAGTATAGTCGATAGTTAGATCGGCAGAGACATGCAGAGACGCGTCTGGCAGTTGGAAGTGGCCCGAGGAGACGCAGAGACATTCCCAGCAGTGGACGGTGCTGAAGGCGGGCAGATGCCAAGATTAGACGCTGAAGAAGAAATCATTTCCTCGCGTGGCATGCAAGCGCCGCTCTACAAATTCCTGCGGCTTTGTGGCGTTGCTTGAAATTCCAACGGTGTTGCTTCTGTAAGTAGTCGAAGAGGCCTCTTCTCTTTCGCACGAGTCTAATTGTTGCTCAACTTTCTATTGCATCGAGCGACGGAGGATGATGTTGACGGCGAGTGACGACTCCGCGCACCACGGGTAAGTAAACGGTATGTAATGCTAAGACTGCTCGGCGGCGGTTTCACTGTTGTCGCCTTGGTGGGTAACCGAGGCTAGAGTGGAGACACTTCCTCATACATGGGTATATAAGACATAAGATCGTAGTCGTCGACAATGGCGGCGAAGTGAATCAAGGGCTGGAACAGCTGCCACTGACGCGATCCAGCAAGGCAGCTGAGCCGCCGGATTATTGAACTCGGCGGCGGACCTGAGACCACGCATGAGCGGTATGGGGATTTGGCTCATTCTACGGCACAGCTTGCCCACGGGATCGCATACATAAGCGATGTCAGTGGGGTAATGAGGGGTGGGTCAAGTGGAGAGTGAGATTAGTCGCATCTGCTGCTGCACACCTAGACCACTTGCACGAGAGCTCACCAGCTCTTCAGGGGACGGGCCAGAGCTTCCGGTTGGAGCGTGGAAGCTGTGGAATGACAAGCGTGTGCGCGATCCGTGTCGAAGTACAAAGCAGTGAGCGGTTTCAACAGCCGTGTCTTCTGTTTCTCGACTGCTCTCACAGCTTCTTGTTTCGATCGAACAAATTAGGGGTATCACGAATTCCCCAGGGAGCGGACGGGAGGAGTTAGCTCTCTCAGATACCAAGCAAAGAAAGATTGAGGTTACTATTCCATAAAGCGGCAGGAGAATTTGGAATTGCACCGGCTGGGCCGCCTTAGACATATGCTCCCTCGATAGACTATTGCTCCCTGGTATGCCAAGTTACTGTCAGACATACACTGCCTTTTTGATAGATTTAGATTCTCACAGTGCGCCGTCGTGGGTATGGCTATTGGACGAGGAAATTGCAGGAACTATGGCCTCCATCTGACTCCGTTGCAGGGCATTATACTCAGGTTCGCACATGGAGGAAATGAATCGCTGACGGAGCTTTCGTAGCAATAGAATTGTAGACGTTTACCGACCTCATCAATGGTGTACGCTTCCGAGCGAATTATCGCTCATTGTCTTTGACGACGGTAATTCGGAATTCCTAATCTATATGGAATGATGGACCTATGCATCAGTTGTGGACCGCGCTGGAGACGTAAGGAGCTGCCTGAGCGTGCGGCTTCAGAAGTCACAGAATTCGGAATTGGGGTCGGCCAGAGTTCTGGACGGAATCATTTTGCATGCGTCAGGTTAGAGCTATTCGTTTATCAACGACAAGGATAGTTGGCTGTTGGGGCCATCGTGGCCGAAAAGGGCGACTAGGACGATCAGTGATCTGCCAGCTGACTCGCATGTGGAGATCGGTATCCGCGCACTGTAGCTGCAAAGACACGTCTGTTGTTGTCTGAATTCCATAAACAGTGCAGGATCGGCTCTGCGGCTGGGAGCAAGCTATCATAAAAAGTTAACACATTTGGAATGATACGCACAACGACTGCGGTGAGCCCTGACTAGACAGCAAAGTTGCCTACGAACGCCGCATTTCATCAAAACGCACGGCAACACTGAGCCCGTCGGACAGCTCACCAGCGCCGAAGGCCACAGCAAGTGTAAGCGTCGGGCGCGCGCCGATACATTCTCGGCATCTGCCGGATGCGATAAAATGCGCAGATTGCACGATATCTTATCAGACAACCTCTCTGCCCGCATCTCCTGGCTTCGTACTTAAGCCTCCCAGCGGCCCCCAGCTCTGCCCGGTCACAAGCCACGCCCTCCTCGTCGCAGCACACAATGAGCACAGCCGCCAGTGCGCCCACCGTCTCCTCCTCCTCCACCCTCTGGGCAACGCGTACGTCGCCGCCCCATCGGCCTTCCTCGGCCTGTGCATATTCACCCTCTCTTTTTCCCTGCAGCCTCCAAGGAGTGGGTCATCCCCGCCAAACCCAAGCCGGGCAGAAAGCCCAAGAAAGATCCACTGCCGCCCGCCGCTCCGGTCGAGGACACAGAGGTAAGTGGATGCAGCAAGACGCTTTGACTCGCGGTGTGCTGATCTTGGTGACGCCCGTAGGCCGATGCGAAGGGCCGGCGCGTGCAGAACAGGTACACCTCCTCTCCCTCCCGCCTTTGTCCCAGCTGATGATATCTTTGCAGGGCTGCCCAGCGCGCATTTAGAGAGCGCAAGCAGAGCCAACTGGCCGAGCTGCAGGCAAAGGTCCAGCAGTACGAGCAAGGGCAAATAGAGCGTAATGTCGCCCTGCAGAGCATCGCGAAGCGCCTGAAGGAGGAAAACGAAAAGCTCCGCAAGGAGAACACCCTTCTCCAGGAAAAGCTTGCGGCTGTCGAGAAGGAGCGCGACGCTCTGCGCGATGGGTCCAAGAAGCGGCGCTTCGAGCACGCTCCCTTGCAGTCCATGTCCGATATCACCGTCGTCGGTCCTCTACCCAAGAGGCCAAGGGTATCCATGGATCCCTATGATACCTTTAGCCACACCCCCGCTACCCCTTCCCCCTACGCCTCCTCGCCTTCATCCATCGCGTCCTCTCCTGCATCCGTGGAGCACCACAGTTTTTCTCCCATGCCCTCATTACCCCCGACACGCGACATGCCGGTATTTGCGCAGGGCAACTCGCTTAGTCACATCTTCGACTTCATATCGTCGGGGAAAACTAACATCTTCGAGACCAACGCTAGTCTCGACTCTTTTGATTGTGGTCTCTGCTCGGACAACACACCTTGTGTGTGCCGTGAGCTGGCTCTTCAAGCAGCAGGCGAACGCTACAACCCGCCCCTCAGCGGCCTCAAGGTCGAGTACACAGACCCCCAGGCTCTCGATATGCAATTCAGTGCACAAACTATCCCCTCGGTTCAGCAGACTTCTATTCTCGATAACCTCCCTGCGTACCAGCCCCCGGTGCCTCTTCGCAGGCGGAACGCCGGCAAGCCTGCCGCCAACCCCATATTCCCAGTCTCGTCCGCACCTTCCGACTCCGCGCCGTCTTGCACGGGTGATCCTTCGAACTGTCCCGCCTGCGCCGACGATGCATTTGGAAAAGCTTTCTGTGCCGCCATCAGCAAGTCTGTTGCCTCCAGTTCGTCTTGCGGCGGGTGCCCTTCCCGCTCTGGCAGCGGCGGGTGCAACTCTACGTCTAGCAATGGCTGCTGTGGGAACCCTGGAGGCTGTGGAAAGAGCCGTGAGAATGCCTACGCGACGTCCCCTACCGGTGGTGGCACACGTACCCTCCCCCCGGATCCTGCCCCTGCTGCGGTGGCCACGATCCCGTGCGACGACGCGTGGCGTCAGATCAAGTCTCATCCAAACGTCGCGTTCGCGGACCTAGATCTCTTGGCTGACGTCGTCGCCCGACGGTCCAAGTGCGAGGGCCCCCAGGTAGAGATCTTCCCAGCTCCGGGTAGCATCACACCCGAGCGCGGACTCTCCCCTCCCACAGTTCCTACAACCATGTCTGGACAACTTGGCTCTCCCATGCAGATGCCGAACATGACTGCGGCCCAGTACTCAGGGACTCACCGGGATCACTCACGATCATCGCCGTCCCTTCAGCTTGTCCCTCAGGACGTGCTCGTACAGTGCGGTAGGCAACGCGTACGCGAGGTCAACGCCGACGGCGTACGAGATGCGCTGCGCCTCCTCGACCTTAAATTTGCTTTATCATGAGCATGCCATGTGGCACTAAATTATTAAGTAGAGATGATTTATGGTCGACCTACTTTATCCACGGATCGCTAGCCCTGATAAACAGGAAAGGTGTTTTACTGTATTATAGTATGTTTATTATCAGATGTACCGTGTAATACATCTCGCGAATCTCGCTGTCCCTTTTCCCTCATCATTTTTCTCGTCCGCTTGTCCCGCATCGCTGCTTGTCTGCGCGGATCCTTATGGACGATACGTTTCAACTTGAAGCGGAAAGCACGGCGTTGATGACTGTTGAGGCGTATGATCCGGGGGCGGTTGAGCCTCCTGAAGCTTTCGGCAATGGTCTTGAGGTTCGCAGCATGGAGCTCCGGGGGGAACGGTGCTAATCGTTCCCATGCCTCGACGAGGATTCGTTTAGCGGTATTGAACGCTCGGACAGCGAAGTAGGCCCCGGCGAGTGCGTCTACCGCGCCGACGTCGGGTGTGATCCCCTCTTGGACCATGGCTCCGAATATGCGCGACGCCTCTTCCGGCTGGCGCACTCGTCCGTACCCGTGGATGACGGTAGTAAACAGAACGGGATCGCGGGCGAACCCTGCCTCCCTTGCACGCCACAAAACTTTCTCTGCGTCGTGTAGGTGTCCTGACCGAGCGTAACCTTCGATGACAGCGGCGTAGTGATATTCGTTAGGGTGCATTCCGTGGTTGAGCATGACGCGCAGTGTGCGTCTGGCCTCTCCTACGTTTCGGTTCACCATCGCTGCTTGTCGAATAGCCAGATGCATGGTAGCCCTATCAACCGATACCTGCCGTGAGGCCAGTGATTGAACTAAATGACGGACCACGGAGCGATACGAAGGGTTGTGCCGTACGACCGACTCTGCGACCTGCCCTAGGAGATCTGGTGACTCAGGGAAAGACTGCAAATGCTCAGGAGTGAAAGGGGAAGAGGCGTCCTCGTCTGTTGGTAAGCTCATGTGCGAAATCGTTCGCCAGCCAGGAGGACTGTTGGCCGCGCTTTGTTGACTGACGATCGTCCGAAGCAGGATGTGAACGTGTCGGAGTGTAGGCTTGAGACTATCGGGAAGGATACGCAAAGCCCGCACCAGCTCCTGAGGACGAGTTGGGCGGAGAGAGGCGACATGGGACATCAATATCTCTACGGTTGCATCGTCCGGCTCCAGACCAGCGGCATGCAGCATGCACAGGATGGCCCGCATTCCGTTAAGGCCATTATGGATCAGGACACCAGGTAGAAGGGCGTTCACTATCCGAGCGCTCAGCCCGATGTCCACGGGCACAAGGTCTGAGGGTCCAATGTCTGTCTTCTCTGCACCAAGGGTTCTGAGGTATAATAGAGCGGAGGGCGTGTTTCGACACGCTGCCGCGGTGATACTAATGGCTGTCGTGATATCATCAACGGCGATGTAAAAGCGAACCAGCGCAGCCACGAAGATGTCATCCGGGACAACGGCAAAGTGCTTCATTCGTTCCACCATCTGCAGGGCCAAGGGAACGTCGTGCATGCGCGCCGCATAATTGATCAACATTGTGAAGGTGGCGATGTCGGGAGAGAGGACAGGGTACTGCTTGGGACCGTCTCTGCATTCATGATTCGCACCGTGATTCGCACGAGCCTGGACCCGGTCTGCGGGTGGGGGAGAAGGAGCACTACCTGAAGGCGTATCGGTCGTGCCAGGGAATGGGTTGTCGAAGAACGACAAATATTTTAGTGCGCTTTGAATGTCGCGGGAATCGAGAGATAGCTGGATCAAGCTGTTGACCACAGCTGTTGCGTTTCGCTCCCCTAGCTCCTTGAGCGAACCCAGAGCTTTCTGCTGGATGGCTGAATCGGGTCCCAGAGAGCGATAGTTGGACACCAAAAGTGCATGTGTGGATGCGTCCATCGGGAACCCTGCGTCTTCCATCCAACCAAGGCATTCCTTCACCCTGGTCAGGTCGCGGTTGCGGAGGTGGCCCGAAACCAGGACGTGGAATGTTCTTCGGTCGGGTTGTATTCCCTCCTCTTCGAATTGCTCCAGAATACGGTCCAGAAGTCCGAAATGGGATAGCTCCACAAGACTTCGTGCTCTCCAGTTGAGGAGTCGAGCGGTAGTTCGACCCGTCTGACTCCGACCTAGAGCCACGAGCGAGGGCAGCTCGGCCCACTGTCCAGTCTGCGCCATTTGGTAGGCCACGCTTTCGTATACACTTTGTTTGAAAGTGCACCCAAATGAGTGGGCCAATAGGAGAACGCGACAAGCTTGATACGGTACCCCGGTATTGACTATGAGCACGGCTAGCTCGCGAGCCTTCTTGTGGTCCTCGAGGTACGACAAATCCTCCGGGTTCTTCCAATACTTCTTTAGGCTCTCCAGCTCGTAATCTCCGGACCGTCTTTGTTCGAACAGCGTGTCGACCATTTTGACTAGGTCTGGACGGGGTTGAGGTAAAGACAGAAAGGCGCTGGGTCGAGACTTTGTGGGCACCGATTCGCCTCGCTGCTTTGTGGCGAACTTCCGCTTGATGGTATCTTGGTCTGTTCGGGACGACGACTGAGAGCTCCGGGCTGTAGGCGTGATGAAGATCGCGCGAGCCTGCAGAGCAAGCGCTGCAGACATGCATCGTATGCGGATGGATGTGTGGAGGAGTGGAGGGAATAGAGGTCCACGTCCTGCAAGCTGGAGCGCGGCGCGATGTAGATGCCCAAAAATCTGAGAGGCCCTCCAGAGCATGGACAGGCAGGAGAGGACCGCGGTTCGATCTTGCCGAGGCTAAGCCAGCTGGTTAAGTCGCGAAGGGGGCGAAGAACTCGTGAGACGCACCTTCTACCTGCAGATCGAGCTACCAGCAATCCAGTTTCCGACGCATGCGCTCTGCTGATATCGTGAACGCGAGTCCCGGAGGCGAATAGGCCTCGCTGGTGGTGTACAACGGCGAGCGCGAGAGTGGTTCCTGGCTGCCCGAGGGTTGTCTTGTCGTATATTCCATGTATGGCAATGATCAAGCATTTACCGTCCTCAAGGGGGACTTAGTTTCCTGGGGGACCGCCGGGCGCTACTTGACCTCGTCTTCCTTCCGCTCTTCGGGCTGAATGTCTGGGTGAATTGCAACATTGCGATGTCTTTTGTGCACTGGATAGTTTGCCGTCACTGCTCAACGTCGGGTGCACCTATCAACTCTGTGTCGTTCATGACATCACTTCCGCTACACCCGGGTTTACTGCACACCGTCAGGCGGCACGAGAGGTGTGTGGACCAGTCGAGCTACAGGTGAACTGCATGAACACATCTTCTACCCGAGCACAGAGTGACGAACGGGACCCGCACAACTGTCGCGCCAACCACAGCGTCCCGCACGACGCTTTATGACGTCTGCAGCAGTGCAACTGTACGCTTCTTGAGTACGGCATGGGAGCACATTGGAAGGTCGGCAGCGACATAATTAAAGTCATGGAGGCGAGTGTCTTGTCAATTGAAGGCTCTCGGTTCCCTTGGTAGGCACATATCCATTTTTTACGCCTCAGCATGCGCCAAAATCCAACCACACCGGAATTGGCGTGTCGCAATGATGACAACGAACGCTAGCGACTGAGGTGGCTTGTGATGGCCGCAGTTATCGGTTGCAGCTCTCCGCCGCTATCGAAGGACTAGTCATGATCCTGCAGCGCATTGCTATAGCGCCTCGGCGGGATGCCTCGCTATGGACATCATTCCTCGCCACCGGCCGGCTGAAGCTATTGCGAGAAAACCACGGATGTAAGTTTTCACGCGTCAACCACTGCGACACTCTACGAATATCTGAAACAATCTACGCCAGGTAGCAGGTCACGACGAACAGGCGACGGGTTGCATGTTTAGACGCAAACCGTGCGTCATAGGAATATACACTGTCCTCGGACGTCCTGTGACTGCAACGTCGGTAAGTCGCAGGTTATACATATGTTGAACAGGGCTGCAGAGATGCGCGCAAGTCGTGCCGCCGAGAGACCATGGCCTAGACACGATGGGTACTGTGGAAAGGGACGCAGATCGGTGTTAGCCTCGACGTGGCCTGCCCAGTGGTGACCTGCGGAGGGCCGCAGGACGCACGGACAGGAGAGAGTGCGTATGGGAAGTCGGACGAGGTGCGGTGCAGGGCCGCGCCCAAGCGGAGGTTATGGGTACAGGATTGAAGTACCATCTGCAATGGTATCACCTCGTGTTGGGACTAGGCGATAGCGTGCGTAGGGAGGAGACTGACCTGCGAGGCCCAGCTGGACCTTTGCAAAGGTTGTTCCCGTCCGATGACACCGCTTTGCACTGGCTCTGGCGCATTTCGCAGGCGTCCGCCCGCCAGGGTCTCCGAGCCCGTGCGTTGATCTGCCCGGGATCATGTGCCTCGGTGTGGGCGATTGGCTACCGCCGCTTGCACCCGTCGACGGCCTGATCCTCGGCGTCTTGCCTCCGTCAGTCCTCGGTCCGCCTCTCTCGCTGCTGTAGCGCTAACAGTTAGAGGCTATCCAGATTCACGTTTGAGCCTGACGACCAGACTTGACTCGGTCCAGTCAACGCTTGACGGCGCATCTAATCATTTCTGCAGCGTATAAAATGCCTCCCACCCAATCCCAGCCGGTCTCCGTCACTACACACCCCCGCCCTCTTCTCTCCCTCGCCCATGCTATCCTACAGGACTCAGATCACCGCCCTCCAGCAGGTGGCAACGCAGTACCCGGAAGCGCCTGCCTTCCAGGTACCGGAGTACGAGCCCAGCACACAGCAGATCCTGCGATGGCACTCAGTAACCTACCGCCGCTTCCTCGCTGACGTCGAGTTGTTCGCGAGGTACTGGTCGGAGAAGCTCACTGCAGACGGAGTATTGCCGCGCTCAGTAGTCGGAATGTGGTAAGTCTCCCGTGCACACAACCCATCGAAGCAGCCGCTAACCTATCTTAGGCTCGGTGGCATGACATACCTCGATGTCGTTCACATATATTCGCTCGTACGCGCCGGATACGTACCCCAGCTCTTCTCACTACGACTACCAAACCCCGATATCATCTTTGAGCTCCTGCAACTTGCCCATGGCAAAGCTCTGATCTTCGACCCGTCCTTCGGCGACGTCCCTACCCAGGGCAATGTTCGCACCCACATGGCTGTTGATGCACGCGTCGAACGCCCATCGTCCTTCGTTCTCCACCCTATCCAAGAGGGCAAGAACGGTGACGAGACGTTGATGATCTTTCACACGTCGGGCTCTACGTCGGGAAGGCCCAAGTTGATCCCTTGTAGCTACGAATGGTGGGATTTCAACATGTCCAAGGCGCGGGAGGCAACCAAGCCATTCAATCCGGCGCGAAAAGATGTCGCTTCTTGGATGTAAGTCACCAACTTCTGTCACGATTGACTGGCCGAAGCTGATGGCTCCTCCAGGGGGAGCGTATGTCACATCGGACAGACCATCATGTACGCTGGTTTCATGCAGAACGCCGCGTGCACAGTTCAGCCGTCATGTCAAGCATTTCCTTCAACGGAGTTGATGGACATGATTGTGCACTGCCGCCTCAACCGCCTCGTCCAGTTTCCCACCTACCTCGCCATCCACCTCCAAAACTCCCGACGAGACCCTAAGCTCTTGGCTATGCTCCAGGGCCTCGACCAAGTCTTCTACTCTGGCCTCATGCTCGGCCTGGAGGACGAGGAATGGGTCCACCGTCATGGTATCACAATCATGAACTGTTTCGGCAACACCGAGAGCACTATTATGTTGCTCTCGGACCCCGACTGGAAAGCCATGCGCGCACCCCTCAAGCCCGTGCCCGGTACATCTTACGCCTTCATGCCGCTTGCGCCCGAGTCAGACAAGGCTCATGAAAACGCCAATGGCCGCCTTCTCGAACTCGTCATTCTTTCATCATCTGCCGACTGCCCCGACCGCTCTCTGCGCGCGGCCGACGGCCATTACCACACCGGTGATCTCTTCATCGAGTCGTCCCCGGGTCGTTACATTCCTCGGGGACGTGACGACGACTGGATCAAGTCGGAGAACTCTCTTCGCTGCGACACAAAGGCCATCGAAGACAACGTACGGCAGACCTGTGCCGATTTGATTGAAGAGTGCATCGTTGTCGGCAACGGTCGTGCTTCGCCGGCCTTGTTTGTTGAAGTCAAGGCGGGGATGTCCGAGGAAAAGGTCAAGAAGGATATCATCCGGCGCACGAGACACTTCCACTCTCGGCGGTACCTTCATGAACGCATCTCCTCCGCCAACTTTATCATAGTCGTCCCAAAAGACACCCTCCCCCGCACCGCTACCAAGGGTAACGTCCGGCGCCGCGCTGTGGAAGAGGCCTTCAAGCCTCAGCTCGACCGTATTTACGGTGTCGCGCACTAACTCAGTGCGCTTGCTTTGACGTGCTCTCGCCTGGAATTTGGACCCCCACTGCATCATTAGATCACTCACGGACTCACCACTGTATCAATAGTATGGATATGTAGACTTAACTTATCGCTATTACCCGGCCCTATTTACCTTCATCGTCGTTCTCTACTTTACATTCCCCCCTAGTTTACTCTACACGGACCTGATTCATTTGTTGACCCAGATGTATACTTGTGTGTTGCAATGATATGAACTTTGCAATACCATCGTTATTTGCCCAGTTCATTCATTTGGGCGACGGTGAGCAGGGTCCAGTGACGAAAAGTGATCGAGCGCCGGAAGTAATTATCTTGACCGGCTACCTCATCTAGCGATACTCGAGTGAACGGGTCTTAAACTCTCCGTCCGGCACAACAGCTGAAATCATGGTATGGACTTTTCACAATATCACCCAGCTCGTACGGTGACTCAATCCACCGTTCATTTCGTAGCCAAAAGCAGCTAGAGCACGGTCTGCAGTCCACGCCAAGGCAGTACCTCTGCGGAAGCAGACAGCTAGCGATGACATGGAGACATTAGGCCAGGCACCATTGAAAGGGTCTACCGTCGCAGAGACCGCCGCAGTCACTGACAATATGGTGAGTGCGGAATTCTGGCTGTCCGACTATGTCATTCTGACCCACTATTCAAGGAAGCACCGGCTCTGGAAACGCCGACTGGTTCGATACATGAACCCATGAAAAAGAAGGAAAAGCAGTCGTTGAAACACGAAAGGTTTCTGCAAAGTACGGCCGCAATGTGTGTCTGAACGATAGCCCGCTGACAGCTGCACCAGAACTAGAGGCATCACGCGCGCCGTACTCCAAGTCGCACGGGAGACGGCTGAAACGTCGTGCGAAAGAGCAAGTGGCTAACGGCCTTGATGAAATCAAAGCTGCGATCTCCGCTGTGGAAATGGGCGACCCGTCTGCGGGTGCGGATGCGATCCCGTCGTCTGCGGCACAGCCAGCGCAAAGGGCGCGACTGGCTCCCGGTCAAATTGGCGAAGGAAAGCATGTGCCGCTGTCCAAGGCACAGCGGAAACGGGCACTGTGCGCCACATCATTGAGCTCAGCTGGTGATATCTGCTCACTCTGCTTCACACTAGGGCCGCGGAACGCCTGCGAGTTCCCATGATCCTGTCGAGCCCCGAATTCTCCTCGAACCCCTTCGAGACCATCCGCAAACACGCCCAGAACACCCTTGTGAAGCACGAGGTTCCCAAGTGATGAGCGTCGACGAATCTACACTACCCTCGAACTTCACTACATAGCAAAGTCATCGACTGAACTTGTACACCCGACGGGTAGCGAGAAAGGCCCAAGGCGCAGGCACCATATCGACGGTGATACAATATCTCCATTGGACAACACCCGGCACATGTACGCGTTGTACGTGATACAAGGTATACACGTATCCTATAAGCTAAACAAGATTATCTACTGTGGTATACAGAAAAGGGTGGCATTTAGGGTATTGGGTAATGTAGCAATGCGAGAGACACGGATGCATAGCGTCATGATAGTGCCTATGTATTGTTATTTGATGCAGAGCTAATCAGCAAGGATAGTTCAAAAGCGTACCAAGGTTCCAGGAGCGATTGCGAAGTAGTGATGACTCCAACCATAAAAAACCGGTCTCCATTTCCAATGACATAACGTTTACAACATGCTGCTTACTTACCCATAGATGCATATAATGATTGTGGCGATGGCAAGCTAGTCTTCATCTTCGTGCTTGCTCATGCCTGCACTCCATACGGTGCTGCCGCTGCCGCTGCGACGAGAGGAGCGGCGGTCTCCGGTTCGCCTGACGATCTCGGTGAAGCCACCACCTGCACCCTTCGCTATCTCGGCACTCAACTCGCGTTCGTGAGCGTCGAGGGCAGCCAAGGAGCTCTCGGCTTCGGCTTGCTCCAACACCTCTTGCGTAAGGTGTGGCACCGTAGACGACGAACGCGAGTTGCCTTGGGATGAATTGGGGGTCTCCACGATGTTAGAAGCATTCGACGACGACCGTCGGAAGAAGGAAAAGCGGCCCGTAGGTGTCGGGGCCGTCACGGGTGTGGGTGGCACGGTATTGACGCTACCAGGCGTCGAAAAGCTTTTCACTAACGGCGGTAACGGCGACGCCGGCGACGGAGGTTTCTCAATGCCCATCAGTTTCATTGTGGCGGCCAGACGCTCGCGCTCCCGGCGATCTTCGTCGTCCTCGAAAGTTTCGAGTTTGCGTGCACCGGTCACGACAGGCGTGGCGCCCGCTTTGAGCGTGAGTGGACGCAAGTTTGGCGTCGGAGGTGGGGCGTTCTTTTTGTCCCCACCGAACATGGAGAACGTGGCCCAATCGAATGAGAGGGATCGGCGAGAAGCGCGTGAGGACGGTGCAGACTTCGGAGGTTCATGTTCAGGCCGCGGTGAGGCTGGGTTCGAATTACCGCTCATGTTGAGTGACTCGAAGGTCGTGAGCCGCTCCGTGGGTGGAGCGTTCGGGCTGGCAGTAGCAGGTGTCGAACGCGAGAAGATGGCGGTCTGAGGACGCGGCTTCTTAGCGGGACTCGGAGGGGTAGGTCGTGGACTGAATGTGGTATTGGAGGGGGTTGCGGACTTTTCAAAATCAATAGCTAAGACGTGCTCGAAGCCCTCTTGGGAGATAATCCGGTCGATGATCTTCGACGCGTACAGGGATAGGGCTTTGTTGGCGTCCTTGAGATTCTTGACCTCTGAGCGCAGTGTTTCCATCTCGTTGACGGTGGATGGCGAAGGTTCATTGGTCTTATCGGCGCCAGTGGAGCTCTTGGTCTTGCGAGTCTTAGTGTCTCCACCCATCTGGTCGGCAAGAGAACTGTGTCCGTCCGATCCATCCTTGTTCTCCGCGCGGCCAAGTTCTGCGGCCAGATCCAGGCCAGGACCAGTGATTGGCAGATTCGCCAACGATTCACCCTGAGGAACAACGATGGAGGAGCGGCGCCGGGAATGTCTGGCCCAAGAGCTCCGTCCACCAGCAATGTCGTCAGCAGTAACAGTAGGGTCAGCATCCTCGACCTCGCCGAATTGAGGGTCAAGTTCGGGTGGCTCCTCCTCATGCTCTTCGGGCTGCTCGTGAACAGGGTCGAGTACGCTGCGACTGGTTTTACTGCTCTGCAGACTGTCTTTGTCGTCTTCCTCAGAGGTAGGTGTTTCTGAATACTGATCTGCTTCTGCACCACCCATCCTAAGTATGTCGAACTGGCCATTGAGAGTTCTCTCCCTGAGCAGAATGTTGTAGGATTCGTTCTCTTCCTGTAGCTCGTTGTTAACGCGTCTGAGGTCGTTGAGTTGAGTTTGCAGAAGATGGAGAGTGGACTGCAAGGACGCATGGGACGTCGCCAGCGTGGAGAGCTCAAGCTTGAGAGCAGTCATCTCTGCAGGCTCTTGCTGGGGATCCGCCATGTCTTGTTTGACTGGTTCCAGGGGTTCCGTGAGCGTGACAGTGATCTCCGCTTCCGACTCGGCGACGGAGAGGGTAGATGGGGATGGTGGTATAGGCTGTTTGCGAGCTTGGGTGAGGGACTGTATACGCGACTTGAGATGCTGCTCATTGTCATAAAAGGCCTGGCGTTCAGCTTCGAACGTGGCGGTCTGAATAGTAATAAGGTTTAATGTTCACATATAATTAGGTCCGGCGTACCTGCTCGTTGTACCTGCGTTGCCCGTCGCGCTTCTCTTTCTCGAGTTCGCGGACCTGGCTGCGAAGTTTATCTATAACCTCGATGCGCGCTGCGAGGTCCTCCTCCATGCGACCCTGGTCCGCGTAGTGCTCCGAAACCCGTGTTTCGGCGGCATGGAGCGCAGAGGAGAGGTTGTCGTTCTCTGTCCGGAGCCCTGTGATGATTTGCTCTTTATCCTGGAGTTGGACCAGCAACTGGAGCATGAGACGACCAAATGATCAGGACCGTCGCCAGACAACAAAGCGGTCGTGGAAACGTACCTTTTCCTTTTCCTCCGTCTCATGCTTCAGCGACACGGACAGAGCCTCGCGCGAGCCCTCGGCCGGCGTGTGAATGGGCGGCGGGTTGCCCTTCAGAGAGCCGCGTCGCGCCGCAGGACCGTTGACAGACTGTGACAGTCGTGCAGACGCTGCAGCCCTAGCAGTCGCGCCCCGTGGCAGAGATGAGGCCTGTGGGGTGCCTGTGGTCGCGGAAACATTTGGTGGTGTTCGCCTGAGCGGCACCGAGGGCGGCCTGGAGGTGGCAGTAGTAGACATGTCGGCCAAGTATCAAGGTGTATTTCGAAAAGGTTTGTCGTAAAATTCGTGAAACGCTATGCAAGAGCTGCGAAGTGGTCGCGAGATTTCATGCGGATGTGGAAGAGAGGAAGAGGATGAGCGGCAGACACAGGATGCCTCCGTTGTCATGCACAGCGACGGCGCGCACATCACTGCAGCTCGTGCTATACCGACGCCACGTGAGCCCCATCAGTCTCAAACGCAGCCGCCGGATTTGGGCATCAACGTCGTTCAGCCGCAGCAAGCACCAACTTTCCTATTCCTCGCGATTCTACTCATTTCTACGCGTCAGCGTACTATATGCACTATGGAAACCACGGCCGAGGACTTTCTTGCCGAGATTCATCAAGAAACACTTCAAAATGTACGTGCCTTCCTAGTGTGTGGCCGAGGTGCACGCCGTTGAACAGTGTATATCCTCTAGCTTCTGTTCTCTGTTAGGCACGACGACGGTTAGTAACACGTCTGACAATGAGCTTAGAAAAATGAAACGAGCGATCATTCGCACCAGACGATCAGCTTCGTGAGGGTGGCCAGGGTGACAGCGACCGCGAGGTGAACCGATTACTTTCCCGCGGCAATGTCGTCGAATTACAAGGTGCCCCAGGGACAGGAAAAACGCGACTCGTCTACGACGCTGTGGTCGGCTGCATACTCCCCGACCGAAGATCCGGGTTCGAATTAGGTGGCTGGGGGCAAGCGGCGTTCGTTCTGGACACGGAGGATACATTCGATGTTCAATGTCTACAGCGGCTACTGCGCGCACGGATCGATAGGTCACTTCAAGGAGAAGATACAGCTCAGCTCGAAAATGATCCAAACCATGTACGCGCAAGTGCACTAGAGGAAGCCCTCAGGAACCTCCATATATTCCGCCCTGCCTCCTCGACTCAGCTAGCGGCCACCATCCTACAGCTGCCGCACTACCATCACGAGGAACCACATATACAAGATCGTGAATTTGGCCTGCTTGTTGTGGATTCGATGAGCTCATTTTACTGGCAAGACAGGTTCACGACGGAGCAGCTTCGTGGTGGCCCGTCCGAGGCCAGGACGCCTTTCCGTCACGTCCTCACCGCGATCGAGCGGATCCAGGCTTCGCACCGGCCGACAATCCTGCTGACGAACTGGGGCCTGAATCCGCTCGTCAAGGACCCCGCCCTGGCAGAGAGGTCCCCCTTCTTCCGCCAACACCTGTACCCCACACCCGCTGGATTCGAGCTCTCAGTCCCACATCAGCCTCCGAGCGACCTTGGGACTAGGACGACGATGGGAGAGTACAGCCGTCGCGCCACTCCAGCGCACATTTCCCCGGAGCATGAGCCTTTCAAAGCTCCCTCGCGGAGCCTTTCAACCCTACCGCTTACGCACCACGTTACCCTATCGCGCTCTCCTGTTTTAGAGTCATCCATGGCCGACGACTCCTCTGATGCGGCTCAGGACGTAGACAGTACCGTCACTTCCTTTGGATTTGTGGGCCGAGTGCGGGTGCCCAATAGCAAGAACATTGCGCAGCTCCGTTTCTCCATCCATGCAGACCGCATAGACTTCGACCCGGGAGACATGTTTCGACGATGACATAGACCTGTAGCCGCACACACGAACATCCTCGTGGTAGATTGAACATGTGATCATCCCGAGGAGAACGAACCTCCACTCCGAGGCATTTGGTCCACCTTCTCTATACGGGCTTTGCGCTCAATGTAATGAAACATTTCTGTAAATTAGGCAATTTTGCCGCGATCCTATTCAGAGTTCGATCTACGCTACGCGAATATCGATACGACTATACAATATAGGAAGCTGGGAGGGCGAGAACGGGGGAATACTAAGGCTACAGTTGTGTGAATGTTAGTGTGGTGGAATGGAGGGTTATTGGCTACATAAATACGCAAGGAGACAGCAAGCACGAAGCGTTCGGCGATTTGAAAAGCGAAGAGGTATAGTACGATAGTGTGCAGGAGTCCGAATGACGAACGGAATGGTCCGCGCGATTAGTCCCGGACGCCGTAGGCCGCGTCGAGCTCCGCGGCGAACTGCTCCTCGACGGCGCGGCGGCGGATGTTGCCCTTCGTCGCCGTGCGGGGGAGCGTGCCCTCCTTGACGACGAACACGAGGGCGGGCGAGGTGACCTGCTCGTGGAGGTAGCGGCGCGCGTGGAAGGCGCGGATGCGGCGCAGGATCGCGCGCTTCAGCACGTCGTCGCGCATGCCGGCGCGGGACTCGACGAACAGCGCGGGCGAAGGACGGCCGTTGCCGACGACGATGCACTCGGACACGAGCTCGCCGCACGTCGCGCGGACGTTGTCCTCGATCGCCTTCGTGTCGCACCGCAGCGAGTTCTCGGACTTGATCCAGTCGTCGTTCCGCCCGCGCGACACGTACGCGCCCGCGCCCACCGCCTGGAACAGGTCGCCCGTGTGGTAGTGCCCGTCGGCGGCGCGCAGGGCGGGGTCGGGGCAGTCGCCGGAGTCGGACAGGATGACGAGCTCGAGCAGCTGTGCGTTCGCGTTCGCGTGCTCGCCCTCGGCGGCGGCGGCGTCGATGGGCCAGAAACCGTATGAAGTGCCCTCGATGGCGCGCAGGTGCCGCGCCTCCGGGCCCTGGCCGCCGACCGACAACAGCATCGCGCCGCACTCCGTGTTTCCGAACAGGTTCCTGATGTTGAGGCCCTTCTCAAGCGCGAACGCCTCGTGTTCCGATGCGAGCATCAGGCCGGAGTAGACAATCTCGTCCAGGCCCTGTAGGAGCCCAAGAAGCTTTGCATCCTGGCGCGCGCGTTTGAGGTGCATGCCGAGGAACGTCGAAAACTGATTGAGGCGGTTCAGTCCGCAGCGGGCAATCATGTCGGCGAGCTCGTCGGAAGAGAAGGCGATCTTCGTGGGCTGGATGGTGCAGGATCCGTGTTGCAGAGACCCGATCAGCATGAACGTCTGCGCGATGTGGCACATGGATCCCCTGCGAACCTTCAATGAGCATCAACACGAGCGACAGGGAAGGAAGACCACGTACATCCACACAGTGACGTCCTGGCGCGCAGTGTCCCTCGGGATGCCGGTGTAGTATGCCTTCGACACGATCGCGTCCAGCCACTCGTAGGTACACCGAACGAGCTTCGGGGAGCCAGAGGTGGAGCCCGACGTGTGGAAGACCATGGCGATATCCGAGCCCTCGGGCGCGAGATGGTTGTAGAGGACGACGTCCTCTGCATCGGAGCGGGCGGTGTAGGCGGCGGGGTGCACGGGGACGGTGAACGTCGCAGCGGCGGAGACGTACGAGAGGTCGTAGATGAGGGCCTTGGCGTCGGCCTTGCGCAGGAGCTCCGCCACGACGTCGGGGTTGGGGAGGCGCAGCGAGAAGAGCTGCGGGACGTAACCCGCGCGCGCAATGCCGTAGATATGGAGCACGTCGATGTAGGTCATGCCGCCGAGCCTGGGAGTCTTTGCGTCAGGACTAGACCGCAAAGCGCAAAGAGACGACGGCGACTCACCATAGAGCGACGATGGAGCGCGGGGCGAGCCCATCCTCTGCGAGGACCCGTGTCCAGTACTTTGCGTACTTCTCAACGTCTGCATGAAAACGCGCATAGGTGATGGTTGACCACCCCTCGACCTCCTCCGAATCGGAGGCAAGCTTCGGCACCCGGAAGACGGGGCGGGAGGGGTACGAGCGGGCGGCCTGGTCGAGGACAGAAAGATGCGTCTGTATGGTCATATGTGGATGGGTGAGAGTGGGCGAAGAGATGAGTGTGTATGAGAAACGAGAGGGAAGACGGAACACGTCAAGAATATATAGGGCGGTATGCTAGGAGGGGTGCCATCGTCGAGTCAGGCATGCGATGCGGGAGGCGGTATCCGGTAGTCAGGCCGTACAGTGCAAAACTGACGCAGATACAAGGATCTGTCCTGCGAGGATACTCGAAAAGCAGCAGGTACGGGGCCGCAGGGGCTCGGAGTACAGCAACGAGCAACGGGCCAGGACACAGGCGGCAGATATCATGATACATGGATGCATTGCAGCGTCCTCCTACACGAAGGAGGAGGAGAGGCCGGTCACGAAAAGGGCAGTCGGGATGGTATCGAACTGCTCCTGGCGTGGCAGGCGATCGCAGTTAGGCTGAGCCCCACCTGCGGCAGCGAAGATGTCTGGATCAGTGCCCAGTCATGTCCGAGTCAGAGATTGGGCAGGGACTTACAGCTTCATCTGTTCTCGAAGTTGGGAACAGGCGAGGCGTTGCTGTACATTATAACACTGGGCGTACTTGTTGTATTTGGGCACGCTGATGCAGACTCCGTACTTGACGGCATCACGTATACGCGCACGAAATCGACCAAACGTCCCCGTAGCATCTGGTCGGTGTGCGCACGCAGGACGGGGGGCAACGCCGCCACCCATCCAGCGTCGACGGCCGCCTCGTCGAGGTTTCAGGACAAGTTCGCGGATGCCGCGATCGAGGAACGGTGGCCACGATCAAGATCCCATCATCAGCGAACAACACCGACGTCCCAATTTGGAACACCAGGTTCATGCATCCTGTCTGGTCAACACTGCACCAGCCTCGGCGTCGTCGCCAACACCGCCAGCTGTGACCTATTAAGAGGCCGTACTATCTGTCAACATCGCTCTTTCATCCTTGCCTCGATGTTTCGTGCCTCTCATTTTCCAAACCGGCGGCTGTTGGACGTGTGTGGACATTCGACCCATCGATGGGATGCGGCCGCAGGGGCTGTTGCTGAGGCGCAGCTACAGGCCCATGCCAGCGTCGGCCGACGTCCTGCGCCCATAAATTTAGTCCCTGCGCCCGAGTACACGGGTCACTGTCCTAGAGTTCGGAACCGCATCGGGTCTCCTAGCATCCGTTACCATTGAGGACTCCGGCGGGGCCTCAGCCGGGCCTCTGCTATTCTTGAGGTCTCTGTTCGTACGCAGTCGAAATGCTGAGCTCGCACGGACATGGGACGTCCAACAGAGGGCGTTGGCATTAATAGCTGCTATGCGACTATAACCTAGTATACTAATCTTCATAACATCCGGAAATCAAAACCCATGCATGACCCGGAAAACAGCAAGACGTGTTGTTACACCTAGAGTACAACAGCAGAAAACCCAGGCAGAAATATAAATACTAATAGACAACGGTCCAGCATCCGGGCAGAAGAGGTAAAAGATCCGGACAAGCATGTTTCATCTCCGGGGCAGGTTCGTGACTCGAGCCTCTTCCCAGCTGCGAGCGTGCTCATAAAAAGCGACCCCCGGTCAGAGAGGCGCATCCCGCGCGCCACCCCCGTCTACCGCGGGCACGAGCCCTTGCCGCCGCACGCAGCAGCCGTCGCCGCGTCGCAGGAGGCGCGGATGTCCTGGAGAAAGTCCTGGAGGCGCTGCACGGCGGCGGCGGGGTCCGCTGCGCCGGGAAGACGAAACGCGTGCGCGCGGCCGATGAAGCTGGCGTCGTCGCAGATGTCCTTGACGGTGGCGACCTCGATGTGGGAGAGGTGCTTGTAAAAGTCGGTGTCGCTCCGCTCGACGCGCATGGTGAGGAAATCCTCGAGCGCGCCGCACATGTCGTCGACGTCGTCCTCGTGGCAGCGAACCGAGAGTTCTTCGATGGGCGATCCGGAAAGGGTGGTCAACGTATCGACGACGTTCTCCACGGGAAACAAGGGCGTCAGGTGGATCTTCCTGAGCTTCTGGAGGGGCGTCTCCTTGGGCTTCTCGAAAGCGTACGTGTCCGTCGAGATGGCGGTGTTGAGAGAAAAGTGGTCGACAGAACGACCGACGTTGCCCACGATGCGCTCGGTGCATACGCGGTTGAACTCCTGGGTCTCGTAGCAGCAGCTGCCGAGGTCAAGGAATTGCAGAGAACAACGGATAGGGGTGAGCGCCCAGTCGCGGTCGCCGAGATGGGTGTCGCGAATGCGGAGCTTTTTGAGGGTCGGAAGACGGAGCAGGGATGGGAGCGACAGATCGTTCCCCAAGAGGGCGTGCGGTGGGATCGTCTCGTCACCGGTGACAACCGGTACGTATGGGTAGGTGCCGATGAGCTCGTGGGCGTGCACGGCAGACCGGGCGATCCTGTCGAGAGAGAGCTCCTCGAGGTTGGGCACGGAGGCGGCGATGGAAACAACAAATCTCTCGCTCCTGAAAATGAGCGTTATTGGCAGGTCTGGCTAGAGAGCCCAAGGGGATGCTTACAACGGAGACTGCTGTTCGTCGCCGCAATGATTGACAGATAGCACGCGGAGGGCGTGGAGGCTTTCAAAGCAGGGGATGACGGCGTTTTCGAGGGCGCCTCCGAGGTGGAGGGTGAGCTGCTCGAGCTGTGTGCACTGGGCAAGCAGGCGTAGGCATTGGTCAGAGAGGAGGGCGCGGTCGAAAGTCGCGGTGCCGGTCGGAAGATCTGCAACGGACTTTGTGCAAATGGAGAGTTGACGGGTGTAGCGATGGTAGGAAGGCGGGACGTTGCCGAGATAGGACTGCATCGCCTCGAGACTTTTGAGGACAACGGACTGTGCGAGCACGGTGGTTAGTACGGCAGATGGACGGGGTGCTGGGAAAGTGGACGCACCCTCCACATGGCCGGGACGGCGAGGGAATAGGCCTCCTTGTCGACACGAGCAAAGGCGCGGACGTCGTGGACCTGGAGGAGCTCGACGATGGCGAACTTCATTTCGGTGGGCAGGGAGGCCCAGGAGGTGGCGGTGGCTGGCTGCATTGGGAGTGGAGGAGATATGAGAAGGCGGGGCGGATGAGATGAGGATGGGCAAGACAGGAGAGGTTAAATAGCAGGCAGAGGCCGAAGCAGTCGGCGAAGCAGAGATGTCGCTTCAAGTCCGGTGTAACGCGGTTGCACACGGCGTCTGTGCGAGAGCATCCACTGCCTCGTCGACCGCCCTCTCCGGTGGCCCTGCTACGCCGCGACGCCCCCATCTGTCGCCCGCGGAGGGCTGCTCGACGACGCCCGCCGCGCGCCCATCGTCGACGCGGCTGCCTCGCAACGCAGCGCCGCCGTCGGAGCGACCACCGGGGATCCCAGCTGCTGCTCACGCTTGAGCCAAGCGGCCCACCAAGCGACGCCTGGCCCTGGCCTGTGCAGGCCTCCGAACAACTCGCACCTAGATTTCCGCTGATGGCGCGCCATCGACCCTAGACTAGTACGCCCTCGCGTTCCGCAACGAGCGGAAGAGACAGTGCCTGTGATTCCTGCCATGTACTCGCGCGTGTGCTCTCCGCTCGAAAATCTTCTGCGCAGCCTGCTTTGCCTCCAATGATCCGCTGAGCGAGTTATTAAACTCTGGGATGGTGTCATGCCTGCAGGTAGCGGGCTGCGTGATCATCGTCTCGAGGCTGTATACCGTGGCTTCTCGTCCGAGCCAGGCTCTAGTCCCCGGCCCGCCGTCGTTGCCTCCGCCTCGAGGCGGGCTCCGTGGGGGCTCCCCTCGCGGCGATAGCCCACAGGCTCGCAGCGCCAGCGACCGCGAACCCAATCGTTTACTCGTGGCCCTGGCGGTGCACAGGGATCGCACTCGCCGATGTTGCCGCATCCCACCACGGCCGTCCTCGCAATGCCCAGAGCTCTTTGCGATCTGCACGGTCCTGATCCTGCCCCACCCGCGCTCGCCGCACGCGCAATGATGTCACGCGCGCGACCCACCCGCCACCGAGCGGGCCTGCTGGCGAGCGACACCGGCTGACGCAACGCCCCCCGCACAACGTGCGTCGTCCTCCGTGTCGCCACCGCCGACGTCCACCGCACGCGACACTGCACCGGCGCGCCGCTTGCCCACGGAGCGAGCTGCCGAATGAGCACCCCTGCGCGAGAGTTCGTATTGGTACATCTATAGGTACACCACTAACAAAAGGTATCCTATGCGCCCGCGGGTCATGGCAGAAAATAGCAGCCAGAAACGGGGCTCCGTCGCACGAGAAAAGTCGAGCTAGTCATGTCCGTGGTGCCGAGTCCATTAATTATAAGTTATGACAGCAAAAAAGCGGAGCGGCCACAGCAGCGTCGCGTATGCGATGCTACCCGTGCGTCTGCGCCACCGGGTGGTACTTGACCTTCTCAAATATCCGGTACAGGCTGATGACGAGGTTGAAGCAGTACATGATCAGGCCCACCCCGACCAGGCAGATCAACGCGAGCTGCTCGTTGCAGAGCATCCCGCCGACCCCGGTGTGCCCGTTGAACCCGGGCAGCATGTTGTTCAGGTCCTTCGTCGCGGGCTGGATGTCGCTGTACCACCGCGTCGCCGCAGGCGAGGCGCACGGGATGACCGATGTGAAAAAGTTGTCAAACGAGAGCGCGAGCGCCGCCGACCACGCGCAGATGAACACGACCTCGACGAGCGTGTGCGCGAGCTTGCCCGACGTCCGCCACAGACCGAGAGGGCGGCCAAAGTATTCGAGCTAGATCCGCGCGGTTCAGGAGGCAGCGCCGCAGGACGGAGAGCTGGCGCGACGCACATAGATCGCTACGATGACATGCACGAGTGTCAACGGAGCAAAAATGATGACCAGAGTTCTGTGCGTCGGCAGTCATGACAGCTCCGTGAGCGGGGCGGCACATGAGACGAGGCGAGTCGGACTTACGGTGAAGCACCCAATGCGCCCATAATCTTGTATCGATTCTCTGTTAGCCGTATCCTGATGCCGATGGCGAGCGCAGAGGCCGTGAACGTGATGTTGACAAAACGGAAAAGCTGCAGCCTTTCGTCAAGACACCCCCAGGGCGCGACAGACAATCCGCTCACCAGCGGCACATAGGTGTTCGTGAGCATGTACACACGGATCCGCTTCTTCCGCCGCTGCCACTTGCTGAGCTTCTCCCCGTCATGTTCGTGGCTGTCGCTCTCCTCGATATCAACACTCCAGCTCACTCCAGGCGCACGGGGCGTCCAGGGTGTCTCCCACCCCGGTGTCCGCGTTTGCGCGAGCGTAATGGGCGCCTGATGTATGGGCGGGAGGTCTATATGCAGACGGCGGTCGTGCGCGCGGGGCCTGAAGTCGCCGCCGCCGGCTGCTGCTGCCTCGCCGTGCTCGCCGGGCCGTCGCGAGAGCGACGACGGAAGCCAGGACACGGACAGCGACCGGTCCCGATGTCGCGCGGCGTTGGGCGCGAGGGGCTGCGTGGCAGAGTCGTCGGGGCGGGGGCGGGTGAACGCCCACCACCGCGACGGGCCGGCGTTGTTCTCGTCCGCGATGGAGGAGTGGTACGAGGTCACGTCGGACGGTCGGTGTGTCGAGGGGCGCTCGTCTGCGGCAGAGATGTGGTCGCGCGGGGCACTGCTTGGGACCTCATCGCCGGGCGAGGGGGGCTCGTCTCTTGCCCAAGCTGTGTGCGAGCATCAGTCTCGCAGCGTTCCTATCGCGGACGCATATCGCTGTGGACGCACGAGGGGAGGTTACCACCGTCCGGATGGTCGAGGGATGGGCTCGATAGCTACGGATGCTCTGCGTGTTCGGCTTCGAGAACGTAGAGGTGGCGGCGGAGTTGGGCGGGGAGGCGACCTCGCTGGCACCGGCCATGGCCAGCAGCGAGGACGACGACGAAGAGTAAAATTAAAGGAGAGACGGGGGAACTGCCAGTGCGGTTCAAAGGGTATATGATTTCCTTCGGCTGGCCTCTCTCGGCTGGTTCGGCGACTATGATGACGGAATTTGAAGTGACCCCACTTGGTCCCTGCCCTCACTCTGGTCTCTCTCGACCCTTGCTCAGAACACAAGAAATGGAGGAGGCACTCCCCTCGCTGTCGTCAGGCGTGGTGGGCTCACGTTTCGTGACACAGGATGAGTTGGACACAGCAAAGGCGAGGCGACAGGAGCAGTGGAAGGCTGCTTACGCTAGGTGCGCTATATGATCAAACAATGAACATGTGCTGGGAGTTATTAACCCAGGATGGGGCGTAGGCTCGGCCAGGAGCCGCCTCCGGAGCCTACTGAGGACGTATTCGACGGACGGAGTCTAGCAGAAGTATGTATCGTCATATTGGTCCTGACAGTTCCACATCGCCTGACTGCTGCGTAGAAACTTGCCGCGAACAGAGTAAGGCATCCGGTCACCAATCCCCTGTCTGTGAACTTATGCAGGCTAGGCAGCCAAACAAGAGGAATGGGAAGAGCGCAATAAGCTAGGTACGTAGAACGTATGCTCTCTTTCCGCTTGTCACCAAACTTCTGCAGGAAACCAGTTCCGTGCGCTCGAGGAAGACGAGGTTTTATTCCTCGATTCAATACTGGAAAAGCAGCGCGAGGAGGAAAGACTACGAAAGGAAACAGAGGGAGAAGAGCTCAAGAACTTTCGGGAGTACGTGCCACCGTAGTCGGACCGTGCGGCACAGGCTAACTGCGCACAGAGCCGTGGCTGCACGCGAAAACGCCCCAAAGCCACCACCTGTGGTACCCGACACCGCCCCTCCGCCCAAGACAAAGCCTATTGCGGCTGCGGTCACAAGGAAGGACAACAAGAAATCGCTGAAGGGTGTATTGGTCAAGAAGAAACCGAAGACACCGGGCGACACCGCACCGTCCTCGAAAGCGGGCAAAGTAGCGGGCAAGCCGGCAACCGCTGACAAGCCTCGATCGGGGAACGACGACGAGCAGCCACAGGCAAAACGACGTAAGGTCTCCGAGTCTGACGCTTGACGACCATACATTCGTCTTTCCATGCTCGAGCTTCCATCTGTTCACCTGCTGTTCACTTGCTGTTGTAGATCGCAGAGTACTGTATTGATACCCATACGTCGATTCACCCTCTTCTGGTTACTGGGCTCGGCGTCGGCGTCCATCGTACCCTGTTCAAGTCCTGGTCCTTCGCCTTCGCCCCTCCCTCCCAACCTGCAGCCTTGGTCATCGCCTCCGCACGTCTCGAAGCTGCCGTGCTCAGTGTTGTCCGATCTAACAACCTCTTAGCGGCCGGCGTGAGTGCGCCTTCCGCTCGTCTCGGTGTCCAAGACGGAGGCGGCATCGATCCATTCCTTGCTGTGCCCCCGACAGCACTGCGAACACTGGATGGTGCGCGCAGACCCGGAACTCCGCCCAAAAGTTCAGCTCTTGCTCGGAGGCTCTTGGAGGCGGAGTTGGAGAGCTTGTGAGAGAGCTGCTCGCGCGCAGAGGGCGGTGCGATGTGGAACGATGTCGGCGGTGGCCTTTCGACGGCCTCCGCTGGGTCGTCGGATCCCGACAGCACGCGTGGCGTGGCGTTAAGTGTACCCCATGTCATTAGCTGCTTCACGGCAGCAGGGCCGAGCTCAGACGGTGTTGGTGAGGGCAGCGAAGGTATTAACGCGTTGTTATTAGTCGGAGGAGACCTGGGGCGATCTGTGGCCCAGTCAGCCACATGCACGTAGGTGGATTCCTCACGAATACGCACAAGGTGTACCCATGATGGCCGCATCTATCCGGCTGCGAGTAGGGCTCGGGGGCTCGGATATGGAGTCTTTGTGACCATCGTCCTGTTCAGGAAGCCGTGTGTTCCCGTACTTGATGACCTTGGGAGGCGGAGGCTTTGTCATGGTATAATCGGAAGTAGTGAGCTTGGGAGGCGACTTGGGGTGATACGGAGATTCGTCCGCATCTGGAGGGAACATGAGGGCATTCCTCGCCTACGAGAGCTGTTCAGGACCTTACTGCTTAGTGCAGCCAAGACAAGACTCACCTTGAACTGCCAGCCATCTACACCGGCCGGTCTCGTGTCCTTCTTCGGAGCCATCACATCCACCACTTGCTCTCGCTCTGGAGCCTCCTTCACCGTCGAGATAGTAACCTGCTTAGACGTCTCCTCTTCATCGCGGTCATCGTCGCCTGCAGCCTTCGCGTCCCCTTTCGTCCCGCCGTCTGAGCCAGAGGCTAACAGCCCGGCGGGCTTCGGTGCCTCTATCACAAACTTCTCTCGCACTCCTACGCCCGCGGGTGCCTCCAGCAGCAGCCGCTCCCTCCCCTCGAGCATCTTTCCCCGCTGCTCCTCTACCCTCTTCTGCGCGTTCCATGCCCATGCCCACCTCTCTCTCCGCTTCCTGTTCTCGTCGTCCAATATTTGTGTGAAGCTCGAGTTGTCCTCAGAGGTGTACCGAGCCTGGAAGTTATCCAGACTGAGGTCCGTGTCGTATCGCGGTCGCTTCAACGGCGGCTCCTCGCGCGACGCTCGTAGCGGCGTGTCGGACGGCCCAGAAGCGTACGGTGTCTGTCCAGGAGTCTCGTACGGTGTCTGTCCTGGAGTCTCGTATCGCCGCCGCGCAGTCCGCGGAGTGGAGAGCTCCTCTAACCGTCGCACAGTGCTGTTAATAAGCTGGGGGTCTTGTGACCTGAGTGCATCGAGGTACTCGTTGGTCGCATCAAGGTGGACCAGGGAGGGGAAGAAGTCTCGCGCGATGATTTGCGAAAGAGCCTCCGTGTACTCGTCCTCGTCGAGCACAACTTGGCGATTCAGAGAGCGCGAAGGCTCAGCACTAGAAGATGCTCCGGGAGTAGTCATCTTAGATGCGCACGATGAAATGTGGAGGTCGAGCCAGCGAGCCTAGGGGTAAGTAGAGACGAAGAGACGATGATCTGGTACAAGTCCAGTTTGGGCGTCTGTCGATGCATCGGGATTCGGGTGGCGCCTTTGTGGCGGCGCCGTCTCTCAGTATAGCAGACATCTAAGAGTAGAGTAGAGAAAGGACTCCGGATCGTTCCCCACTGACATCGAACGTGTGCTACGAAACAGACCTCAGAGAATTGATGCTGAGTACAGAAATAAATAGGACACATAGTGCAGGGGTGTATGAAGAACAAATTGAGTGCATGTAATGACTCAAAGAAGGCGAATGCAAGCTGATCAGCCTCAGGAAACGGCAAATCTCTCGGTCATCTGATGCATTGGATGGTGTACATCATAAGTATAGGACAATAGTCATGAGGGGCCGGCCACGAGTACACGGCCATAGACGCAGTGGGAGAATATGTGCATGCGACGGAAATTACGGGTCATTAGTCATTATCCATGGTGCAGTTGGTCTAGCGAATCTCTGTTCACGCGAGAATTAATATTCGAAGAGTTAACAAGAAGCGAACACTCACCATTAAGCAGAGATAGAGTCGCAAGCGGGAGGAGGGGCGAAGGGAGTAGGGAGTGTAGGCAAGAAGCGCTAATACGCATTGCGGCCGAACAGATTAGAACCACTGCCCATTCTGCTGCGATATTTGAGGGTCACATCCTCAAGCTCTGCGTCTTTGGCTTTACGACTACTAGGGCTGTTTGGGGGCCGTCCAATACGGCTCTGAGCCAACGATAGAGGAATTGGTTTCCCAGACGGTCGCGTTGGAATGGCAGACATAGATGCACGCTTGGGAGAAGACATGAGTCCCGAAGGGGGTGCTATTGGTCGTTTAGCACCGCCCCCGCTTGAGTATAAGCTTGCCGTGGGTACAGGAAGGAATGTGGGTGTGGTGGGTCTTGAAATGGGTGTTGGAATAGAACTGAATGTGCTTGATGTCGCGTTGGTGCTGACGCTGCTTCGGCCCTCCGACGTCCTTGACTGTGGCCGTCGAATGCCTGTTAGGATATGGCTCTGTGACAGCGCGCTTGGTGAACGGCTTTCTGATGGGGAATTGGGAGGCACGTTGGCCGCATTGTTGGAGGTCAACGGTCGGAATGCGGACGGCGCAATAGGGCCTGACCTCCTGCGATGTACCTTTTCCTTGTCCTTCAGCGGCGAGGGGGAATCCTCCATGATGAGGACCCATCCCGAAGTATTACCCATGGGAGTGTTGACCTTCTCGGAGTTAAGGTCGAGGCTTTGGGCCTTCGGCTTGAAAGCTGTCGACTTCTCTGGCGAGGCTGACCGCAGAGACGATATCGAGCTCGAAGTAGAGGGTGAGCGTATCGATGAAGGTCCTGGCTTAGAAGTTGCATGGGACGTAGTAGTGCTGGCACTAGTGCGGCTGTTGACACTGCCCATGCGAATGCGAGGAACACGTGTGTGGATTTTCTGTCCGAGTACCTCGACTCGCGCACGCATCTCGGTTAGCATCTGCACGCCCTTGCTCGTTCCTGCAGAAGCGCCTGACGTGCTGTGGGTAGACATATTGCGACTTGTGAGCGGACGAGCAGTAGATATGCGAGATATTGTTGGCTGAGTAGTAGACCGGACAATGGAAGAATGGGAGGTGGAAGAGTTGGTAGATCGGGGGTTGAAACCTGCACGATGAAGGAGCGTCGTTTGTACAAGGGGAGAAATGAAGGTGTCCGCGGTGCGGGGTGTAGTGGTAGCGATTGGGGGAACTGTCTTGGTAGGCGTCGGGGGTAAGAAGTCAGTGAGATCTATCTCAGGTTGAGGGTACACCGACGAAATGGGGTCGCTATCTTCAGAGAACTGGGACGATCTCGATGGTGTGACGGAGGGGGGGATTTCGGCGGGAGCGCGATCCAACGCTGCTGCGAGCTGGTCCTTGAGGATGACGATCTCCTCATTGGCGTCTACGACAGCTGTTTGCTCTCGGATGATGTATGGATGCAGTGGTTCACGCACCTCGAAGCTCGTCTTTGAGCCGTTGACACTCTTCCTCCACCGTGGCTTTATCAAGAAGTTCGTGCTCTAAGAGGATCTTCTCCTCAAGCACTCTGGAATATTTCTGCTCGATATCGGCCAAGCTGGAGGCGATCGCCCGTTCGTTACGTTCGAGGTCGTCGTTGCCCATTTCCAACTCTCTGAGCTGGATCTTGACTTGTTGATAGTCTTTCCGTACGGTATCTAGCTCCCTCTGCAACGACGTAGTTGTCGTATTATGTGTAGTCTGTAACGACATGAACTTGGACTGCGTTTGGTTCAGCATAATGTGGATATAACCCCTGACGAGGTACCAAGAGGTGCACCGACCTTCCATACGTCCTTCTCTTGGTCTGCTTTGGCCGCTTTGATCTTGAGGTCCTGCTGCGCTTTCTCCGTCCGTTCCAATTCTCTCTCCAACTCTTCCTCGAGCTCCCTGCTGGATATCTGAAAGTCGTCGAGTTCGGCTCTGGTTTCTGTTAACATTTCCGCCACTTCCATGTACTTTGCCTTCCAGTCCGTGTGACGATGACTGGGGAACAATCATGTTAGCTGACTGTATGCTGCCAGACCGGAGCTGAGCTGTAGCTACTTTGGCTCATCGAGAGTCACTGTGATCTTCTCTCCTGGCCGAAGGGCGTCCATCGGTTGAAAAATGGCTGTCATCGTGAAGTTGAGAGGTGACCCCAGGATCACGGCTGGAAGATACCTGGAGTCGGGCGGAAGGGAGTGGGTGTAGAGGTGAGGTTCAATTACGGGCGCGTTGCCACGAGACCTGCCAAATCAAGCAGGTACAGCTGTTGGAGCGCGCTTTGGAAGTACTACAACAGGCTTTCATCCGTCTCTTCCCACGTGGACAATGGTCGTTATGAGCACCAACATATCAAGCAGCATGCTGAAACATCATGAGGAGCTCGGCGAATTATGATACACGCAAAAAAGAACAATGAAAACTCGATGAATGACGCAGTTGCGGCAGTGCGCTTCAACTGCGCTTCGCATACATGTACTGTATGTATTAATCACGAGCCTTGCGCCTCTGGTTTTGCACATTTTCGTTTCTCTATGCGCCCCGTCTTTGGACAACGCATTTCTTGCCATGAGACGGGTTCCATGGTTGCACCTACGATCACGAGAAACCTCGTCAGATGTTGGTCACAGAAATCTGTGTATTATTTACGAACCGGCTTCGCTAGTAGCAAATATCACACCTAGATCGTTGCGAGCTGTGGTCACATAGTAGCTGCGAGCATCTCCAAGGGATATCTGTAGATAGCGAATATTATTATACCTATGCATGTGGCAACTGTAATCCCACTCACTACTAAACCCTTCACGACGTCACCACCACGGAAACAATCTGCGATCTTGACCTTATCCTTCTCAGTCGCTCGAACATCTTGTACACGAATGACGCCAGTGAATTCTTCGCCGGGGGGAAGCGGCACGCCGTCGACGATGGTTATAGACAACACCGCTTGCAGTGGAGAGAGACGCGTGACGGTCCCGAGCACTATAGAATTCGGAGATGGCGGGTTTGGACGAATTTTTGCGATAGAGAGGACCTGAGGAACCGACAGATCCAGTCATGGACTATCATTGAGGTCGCCATAGGAAGTGAAGGAAGAAAAGACCAACAGATCCTTCGTAAAAAGGAGTGCCGACAACACTTGCTCTTACTTGACCATCGCGAGAATATGTGCCGGTTCCCAGCTGAGGTACTGGTCCGCGAGGAATTTGGATGGGCTGACCAGGCAGCAGAAGATTGGACATAATTTTGACGTAGAGGAATGAAGGTAGGAGTTGTGAAATAAATTATTTTGTGATGGGATTATTCGCTTGGGTTGTCGGAAAGACGCGGATCGAGATTTGCCGTGACGCGTTATACGCCCTAAATTGTCGTTGGGGTGTTGTCCACCTTCCCTCCTCCCTCAACCAGGTCTCCTCCCCAGTCATGGCCTCCGCCTTCGCTCGCAATGTCCTCACCCGGAGTATGTTGTGTCCTCCGTTTTGTGTCTCGAGGTATTTTCTAATGCTTTACAGGCTTCCATGTCTCCGCACGGAGGCATGCGCTGTCCAAATTCACCATGCCCGCGATGAGTCCTACGATGACGGAGGGCGGAATTGCGTCGTGGAAGAAGAAGGAGGGCGAAAAGTTCGCTACTGGAGACGTCTTGCTCGAGATCGTACGTGTCACGCGCTTCCTCGCTCCGTACTCACTGACCTCGTGGTACAGGAAACCGACAAGGCCACCATTGACGTCGAGGCCGTGGAAGATGGTATCCTCGCCAAAATTATCGCAAGTACATCCGCCTTGTAGCATACTACTTATATTGACGTGTAAGGACAGGCTGCCGACGGTACGAAGGGCATCCAGGTCGGCGCACCTATCGCTATCGTCGGTGAGGAAGGTGACGATATTTCTGGTGCCGAGAAGCTGGCTTCGGAGGCTGCGGAGACGCCTGCGCCTGCAGAGGAGAACAAGCCTGAGCAAAATCAGGAGGGTACCCTCGACGTCAAGACGACCGAGCCTACCACTCCTGCCACGCCGTCAAAAGATCAGGTGCAGCCGTACAAGGGCGAGCTGCCGAAGGGAGACATTATCTTCGCGTCACCTATCGCGAAGAAGATTGCTCTCGAGCGTGGTATACCTTTATCCAAAGTCAAGGGAACTGGCCCCAACGGCCGTATTATCCGCGAGGACGTTGAGAAATACACGCCCGCCGCAGGTGCTGCTGCTCCCACTGCTGGCGCTCCGACACCCGCTGCTGCGTCACCAGACTACGTCGACACTCCTGTCTCCAACATGCGTCGTACTATCGGTACTCGTCTAACACAGTCTAAGCAGGAGGTGCCTCACTATTACCTCACTGCCGACATCAACATGGACAAGGTCCTCAAGCTCCGTGAGGTGTTCAACAAGACACTTGGCGAGAAGGATAAGAGCGCTAAGCTTAGCGTGAACGACTTCATTGTCAAGGCTACGGCTTGCGCACTGTCGGATGTACCAGAGGCTAACTCGGCGTGGTTGGGCGAGGTTATCCGGACGTTAGTGTTTGGATTACAATACAACCTTAGTGGCCTAACCCGTGGTATCTCAATTGCAGGTACAAGAAGGCTGATATCTCCGTCGCGGTTGCGACGCCGACAGGTCTCATCACGCCCATCGTAAAGGATGTTGGATCGCGAGGTCTAGCTGACATCTCAGCGAACACGAAGGCCTTGGCGAAGAAGGCTCGTGATGGCAAGCTGCAGCCACAAGAATACCAGGTATTTTCTCTCCTCCTATCCACACCTCTTATTATTCACGACTCCTCTCATCTCAGGGCGGCACTTTCACCATCTCGAACTTGGGCATGTTCGGCATCTCGCACTTCACTGCCATCATCAACCCGCCTCAGGCTTGCATTCTCGCCGTCGGTGCGACCTCACCAGCTGTAGTTCCTGCACCAGAAGAGGAGAAGGGATTCAAAATTACCAACGTCATGAAGGTCACTCTCAGCTGTGATCATCGTGCTGTTGATGGTGCCGTCGGCGCGAGGTGGATGTCCGCCTTCAAGGGCTACCTGGAGAACCCCTTGACCTTCATGCTTTAGTACTGGATTTGTTTCTTAGCTATCGTCTGCCTTACGTATAGACTCTACCTGTTCATGTAGTCACTGTCTAATTCACCGCTGCGTCACCCAGCTGCCCTCACGTCAATCTATATATCCACAACTCCAATTTCACTGTCAACATTGTCGCTGCACTCAATTAGGCAATGATGCAAGTGTGTCCTACGGACATCAAGTTCAGCTAGGCATATCGTGACCTCGCAGCGCATCTATTTTGCTTTTCTCCCATTTCTCCCATCGTCCCTTGGCCTCACCAGGCGCGATCTGCATGTCACCGCGACAAAGCCCCTGCATAGTCTCCTTTGTAAACGTATCGAGAGGCATCCAGAATTTGCTGAGCCTCGACGTCGTGCCTTGGTCTGTGAGCCAGTAATTGTAAGCCATAGGGCGAAGGGGAATCAAATAAACCTACGGTCATGGAGCTCTGATTCCACCAGCCTATAACACACGATAACAATGAGTGATATGATTGAGATACCAATTTATCCGCAACTTACGGAGGAATGATTTCCATAACTCGGACCTTCGTCTTTTTTCGGAGCTGCTCGTCGAGTGACAGAGAGAAAGAGTGCAACGCTGCCTTGGTCGCAGAGTACGCCGGCACCCAAGGCCCTGGAAGAATTCCGAGGGAGGAAGTAATGGGAATGATGAAGCTTGGACGCCCTTGGTCCTAGATCCGTTTAGGACGGGTGAAGAGATACAGGGGTGGACGCGAAGAGCATGCTTACGCTGAGCTTCAAGAAGTGAGGCATAAATATCTTGATTAGGGTCACGATCGCAATATAATTCGTCGTGAACTCAGTCTCGAAAACTATACGGTAGTTGCTTGCTTAGTGCTCCCTTCGCAGCATACTAATATTGTCCCTTACGGTCTAGATCAATGCTCTCGGGCTTCGTAAAGTCGAAGGTATGCTGGACGCCCGATGATAGAATGATCGCGTCGAGCTGTTGTCGTATAAGTCTACATTCCACATGAGCAACAGCAATATTGAGACTCACATCAGGATACTTGGATATGGTGTCATTGGCAAATGCCTGCAGAGACTCTCTGCCACTAGTCAAATCGACGCGGGCACTCGCCACGCGCTCTCCCTGCCTGGTAAGCTCGTCGAGCCTTTCCTGACGTCTGCCTGAGACGATCACAGTCGGCTTTGAGGGTAGTTGGTGGATCGCGAGTGCGAGGGCACGCCCAATGCCTGCGGTAGCCCCGACGACGAGGACACACTTTGCAGCTCCAATGCCCGCGACAGACATGGTTAGAGGAGCAGCCTGAGGAACCAGACTCGGAGGAGATGGGTCATTTTAGCGGAGCACGGTCCATGATTTTATACTTGCCAGTGGAGACACGACGTAGGCGTGGGCCCGTCGTGTCTCTTCCCTCGCCCGCGATCGGGAGTCGGCAAACATCCGTCACGGTCCTGGCTCGATGTCTACGGTTAACCTATGACACATCTCGATGCTGTCATGGATCACGATCGGGCAAGCGCCAGTCACGCTCCTGGACCGTACCCCCTTCACTCACAGTATTTGCGGAAATCAGGATAGTCATCCAGCACAGAAGAAAGATGTCTGAGAAACTACGACAGACCGAAACGCTAGCAAATGTTACAGAGGACGTCGTCAAAGCTCCGTCGGGGTCCCAAAGCCCGGAGGGCGTTCCAGTGACAGAATCCTCGTATTCAGATGAAGACGTCCAGGTATGGCTTTCGAAGTGTCTTTGAATCTCCTGCTCAGTGATGGTGCAGAGACATCTTGACGAGGCTGCAGAGCTCAAGCTCGAGGGCAACGATAAATTCCGCGCGCAGCAATGGAATGATGCCCTAGCCACCTATCGCCGTGCATTAGCCAGGCTTCCTAAGCGTCCAGCGAAGAAGGTGGTAAACATCAGCTCCCCTGAGGACGAGCTGGATAGCGATTCGCAAGGGAAGACCCGTTCAACCGAAGCGGACACACCGCTGACCCAGGATGAGGACATCGCGACAATCCTATCACCATTGCAGCAACAGTGTAGTAAAGCGCGGGCCGTGCTGAATGCGAATATCGCAGCCTGTTACGTGAAACTGGTGTGCTTTCTTGTAAATGGATCGACTGGGCAGCTAATGATAGAAAGACAACGCTAGGGTGAACACAAGGAGGCCGTCACGGCGAGCACCGAAGGTGAGTCAGACCTCCGTATAATAGTTCAGTTAGTGCTCATTATTCCCAGCGTTATCAGATGACCCCGACTATGTCAAAGCCCTCCAGCGCAGGGCGGCATCAAATGAGCAGATTAATTCATGGTCGTCCCTGACGAGTGCTCGAGACGGTCAGTCAGCTTCGCTTCTATATCCAAATCGGCTTACTAACAAGCTACGTAGACTACACGAAGCTACTCGGCATTCTGCCGCCGGGCACGTCACAGTACATTGAGACGCGACGGCTACTCCAAGCCATCTCGCCGCGTATAGAGGTCGCGCAAAAGCGTGAGACTGGCGAGATGCTCGACAAATTGAAGGGTCTAGGGAATAGCATACTAGGTAAATTTCTTCCCATTGATGATTACCATGTATTGATCACGACACACAAGGTAACTTTGGTATGTCCACAGACAACTTCCAATTTGTGCCAAATGGACAGGGTGGTTATTCCATGAATTTTGTACGATAAATGTTATGAAGTACCCTCACAGCATCGAATTACCATGCATATAATCCCGTACCATCTATCTAGATTGCGTCACTTTAATGAGACGGCGGATCAATGTAGTGGAAGTTATTACGAAACCAGCCAGCAGAGGACAGTGGCCATACTTTTGCTACCAACTTCCCTCGAATAAGACTCATGGATACTGGTCCATATTGCCTCGAGTCCCTAGACATCTCCGCGTTGTCCCCAATGAACCATACATGGCCTTTGGGAATGACGACGTGCTCGGTAGAAGGCGCCGTCGCACCAGTGGGATCCACACAAACGACATCCCCGGGGAGACCAATGAGGCGTTTGCACACCATCCGTGTTGGATCCAGGGGAGATACATATGTGACCAGGTCACCGCGCTTCAGGTTGCTTGGGGAGATGAGACGATTCTCCAAGACGGCTTCGCCGGACGCGCTCATAGTTGGTAGCATGGAAGGGCCTGCCACCTGTGCAATCTTTGAGCATACAGTCAGGTACACGAAGCTCAAGAACAGGACAGACAACATGTATCCAACCAACGTGTTCCGCAAAGAGGTGTATAGCACATGCAGCATTCACAACCTAAGCGTGTTTGAGTTACCTGTGGACGCGATCAGAAAATGGCCTACGCACCGCAAGTCCCCTTAGACCCCATTTCTTAGTGACCCCATCCCAGTCGGTGCGCTTGAACTTCGACGACAGAGACTCGGCTAAGGCCGCAAGTCGTGACATAGACATTCCATCCGTCCAGTCACTGTGAGATTGTATCAGAGTGAGTATTTTCAGGAGTAGACGATACACTCACGCAGCTACTCCCGATGCAGGCTTGTGTGGTCGAGGACGTCCACGGAATGTGAATGAGGCGCCGACGCCGCGAGAATGCCGCCGCGCTGTCGGTAAGATTTAGATCTCGATCGACCAATAGTCGAGCGCCCTTGTCGATTTACCTCTCTAAAGTCACCGGCCACGGACGCTGCCGCGCACAAATGTCGTCTTTCAAGCGAAAGACGTCCACAAAGCAAGGAGAAAATCCCTCTGGCACGAAACTGTTGCCAGGCTCGTCATCCGTCTTGATCGCCTCCACAGGCATCCCGTCCTTGGACGACATACTGGGCGGCGGGCTGCCTTTGACTTGCCTTCAGGTCATCCTTGCACCTGATGCGCACACGGGGTATGGAGAACTCGTACAGAAATATTTTCTAAGCCAGGGTCTTGCCAGCGGACAAGACATATGCGTCATCCACGACCATCCACGAAATTTCGTCGAAGGGAGCATGTGGCTGCCTGTAAGCTCTGCTCACGCAGCAGACGACGACCAAGAGGAGAAGACTGAGGGGGATGACGCGAAGATCAAGATTGCATGGAGGTACGAGCAGATGAAAAAGTTCCAAACGACCGTGACGTCTTCTGATCAGTATGTCTTTAGCCCCTCACTGTCTAGGTGTTAAGTAATGACTTATTCTAGATCCGGGGACAACTTCCATAAAGTCTTCGACCTAACCTCAAAAATGCCTGCATTAGTCATTGACAATGCTGTCGCCAAAAAACAACTCACATTTCTTGACATCCCATCTCTTGAAGAGCGACCTATACGCCGCGTGCTGGAGCAGATAAATGAATTGCTTGGACCTGAAGAAACGGAACCGTCCGTACGAAAGCCCCTGCGAATATGCGTACCGTCTTTTGGGGCTCCAGTCTGGGGAGACGTTGAACCGAAGGTAGACTCCTGTCCCAAGAACCTCGTATTGTGTTTATTCACGCTGTATCGCCCACTTGTAGGACCTGTGCTATTTTCTCTACACATTGCGATCCATGCTACAGCGCCACAGACACGCATGCGCTTCTGTATCGCTACCTTCATATTTGAGCGAAGAGTCTTGGGGTGGTCCGGGCTGGATCAACAAACTCGGCTGGTTCTCCGACGCATGCATATCCTTGTCCGCATTCTCAGGTACGACTCCCCTTCAACTTCAGATGGTGCACTAATCAGGATCAAATCCAGCGAATCCATCGTTATCCGCTATCTTCCCTTCCTACCATGGATTTGTCCACATTCACTCTCTTCCTGCACCCCTCGCTCTGGTCCCACCGAGCGACAAATACTCTTCGCTCCGGGGCCTCAGCTCGTCAGGAGAAAATAACCTCGCATTCAAGTGCATGCGCAAGAGGCTGGTCTTCGAGACTCTGCATCTAGACCTCGAGGGCGGCGTCAGCGAACGCCGAACTACCCCTGCATCCAATTCCATCGAGACCATCATCCCACCGAAGCACGATCACGATACAGGGCATCAGCATACGCACACGGTACAGGGTTCCAACATAACGGGAATGGCGACGGTAGAGGTACAACTTGAGAAACTGGAGATGGAGAACACTCGTGATGAACGTCCGGAGGAAGTCTCTACCCAGAGCACTCCGACACCTATAAAGAAAACTAAACCAAAGAAAAGGGTAGCGTTTACATCCGATAGACCTGATTTGTACGACTTCTGAAATAAACTGTTGCTACAACAAACCTGGACAGCATCAGATCCGTCACGCCGACCAAGGAGAAAGAGACACTTACCATGCGTGTGTTAATATGTGTTTGTGTTGGCCACGAGAGGTCCGTACTGGAGAGCGGTGGTAAGCCTCCGGATCTGCCTGGTGAGATATTGAACTTGTTCGACAGGATCCCCTGCCGGCAGATACGAATCGTCGGAAACGGCGTCATCGTTATCATCGTCGTCGTCGTCATCCTCATCCAGCTCCGGCAAGTGGCCAAGCTCACTTCCCGTGCAATCCTCGAGCCGGATGCGCTCCCTCCCACATTGTGACGACCACCTCTCCCAGCGTTCGTAACAGATTTCCGCGGGCCCGTTGGCAGCCTCGAGGTCCCGCAGAAGGGTGCGGTTAAGTAGTCGAATGTGTGTGAGCTTTGGGAAGTTGCGTTTAGTGAGAGCGGCGAAGTTGAGGTCGTTCGAGTGGCGAACATATCGCGCGATGAGAGGGTCCACCCTCGCATACGCGCCGGCATAGCCCACACCAAAAGCGTGGAGAAGCTGGTGTAGCCCTATATGCGTGAGATTGGGGTGTGGGGCCTTCACGATTTTGCTCGCTTCGGAAGGTAATGCCTGATCATCTCCGAGACGACAGTCAGGGTTGAACGAGAACGACGTGAGCAGGGGACATTGCTCCAGGATGGTAGGAATGTCGAAGGGTAGCATGCAGTTGATGTCGAGATAGGTGAGTGCGGAGCCGTGGTTTGCAAGGAACTCTACAATGTCTGGCAGGTCGTGACGGTGAGCCCCAAAGTCAAACGTGAAGGAGCGCAGCTGAGGGAACTCCCAGTCTACAGCCTGTTCGATGAAATCGCACGAGTCCCCGGTGAGCGACAGCTCTGCAAGCTCCGGAAATGTTAAGCTGACGTTGCCAGCCGAGCCGAGTCTAGTATCCTCGGTCATTCTCTCGCCTATCTCGAGGTGTAGAGAGACAAGATTTTGGAGGGAGTCGAGGGTCCAGATGAGCTTGGCAAGTTCTGTCGGCGGCACATGAACGTGCAGAGTGCGGAGTGAACGGGAGCTATACGTGCACAATGCATCGGCGATGGCCGTAAAAGCGGTATTGACTGGCCACTCGATGATGAACGTCTCGAGTTTGCGACAATGTTGGAGGACAGAGACGAGGCCCAGCTCCAGGTCGTCCGTAGAGAGGCCTTCACGCGAGAAGTAACGCGTGATGTGGAGTCTCCTCACGAGGCGACCTAGATGCCTGTCTCGGTCGAGGGCCCCACATATGCGTATGATATTGGAGGGCAGTTCGAAGTAGAGACAGCTGTAGAGGATCTCTATGCCGATGTGTCTCCAGTACTTGCAGGTAGAGACGATGGCCTGCTTAGATAGTTAGCATGGACGGTGTTGGACTGAGCGAGAGGACCATGTACCTTCATCTGTCTCGTGCGCCTGTGCTGCAGTAGGGCAACCTCATCTTGTGGCGACCGCAGCGTCCACTTTGTGACACCCGAGACGGTGAGTTTGAACCAGTTGGAGGTGTGCCAGGCAGTGGTAGGGTTGGAGTTCGCGTAGAGTACCTCGTCGTCGGCTGCAAGGCGGAATATAGTTATCCACAGCTCAACTGGGAGTTCGACGTGCATGGCGGTACAAGGGGCGGTTGGGAGCAGAGGCAGAGGTTTATATGCATGGGCTGGGGCTGCAACAATGACCGTGGTTGTGCATGAACCTGACTATGTCATCCGAAGCGCGCAAACGGAACCAGATCACATCGGCGTCAACGTGCTCCGAAACTCAAAATTAACTTCCATGCAAGGCCACACCAGGATTTAGTGCTACTAGTGATCGCCTGCTTTGCCCTCTGGCCGCCTCGTCTGAAATATTCCTCGGCATCGCACCTCGTCGACAATATTCAGGACCCGCCGCCGAGCCCCCTCCGCTTGCTCGTGCGTCGTCCAGGAGTGGCCTCTCCCTGTGACACCGGTTCAAGTGTAGCTGCACTCGACATATCAAAGAGACACTCACCTATCAAAGCCCAGTTACGCGTGCTCGGTATGCGCAGAGTCTCGCTTTCCACCTGCCACCCGCAGTGCAGGCTAAGCGAGGCCAGCCAGATCCTGTACTGCGAATAGGAGCTGGAATTGCTGCCATCGCCTCCCAGGTGCAGAGTCTCCGTAAATTGGTCAACGTCTATGCCCGTTTCGAACGGGAGGTTCTGCGATCTTTCGAACCTTGAGTCAAAAGTCCATGCGCAGCACGGAATTGACAGGTATCCTGACGCGGAGCACAGCGTCGCCACAATCGGGACCCAGGGAGTAAGTTCGTCTGCGTGATTCCCAACGAGAAACACGCCAGGTGCGAGATACGGATGTTGATATCCGGGTTGCGCCAGGCTAGTGGGGTTGAGGGCCTCGACATGGAGATGTTTTTGTGTCGCCTCCGGGTAATGTGACCACGACGTTCTCGCCCGTACGTCAATTCCGTGGCCTTCGTATCCTTCTTCGGCGAGTATATGAGTTAAGAGACCGTTGCCGCACCTAATGGGACGGTCAGGCCACAACACCCAGTTATACGACGGCCCGTACTTGCCCTAGGTCTAGGAAACCGGCGAGGGGACGTGGCCACGTCTTCCAAGGCTCCTCCGCCAACGACTCTTGTGAGGTCTCCTGGTCTTTTTTGTGGTACATTTGCTTCCAGAGGAGCATGAGGAACGTTGCAATGCCTATATCCTTCCACTCCGTCAGAATCATATTTTGTTTAGAACTATCCACCCACCTCAAACACATGCTTCAAAGGGTCCGTCACTTCGTGCCATTCGTTGACAAGATGTTTGTGACGTTCTCGCAATACCAAGTACAGATCTTGGTACTCTTCTCTCGACACGACTCGGTCATGGATGACCCGCTTCTTGTACTGGGTCACAGTACCCCAGCCGTATCGATGAAGGGTGTCCAAGAGCGCAAGACAAGTGCGATACAGCCTAGAGTTTAGATCCATAGGCGTATCGGGGAGCGGCACGACCTCGATCCGGATCGTCGGCGGGTCCGAAGGTACATAACGAAACGCGAGGTGTGAAACTCGTGGGTGATAGTAAGGAAGAGCCCCCCCTGCGCCGAGTATCGGCGTCAAGACGAGAAGAGACGGTGTGGCGTCGTCGCCGTCGTTGTGCTCGTTTGCGTGGCCGTAGAGCGTGCAGTATTGCTCTAAACCTTCGTCCCGCCCGGGACGCCTGGGAAGCAGTTTTCGACGAATACATCGGATAGGCGTATAGCCTACTATTGAAGGCGATTCCCGGGGGAAATCTGTTCCGGACTCGGAGACGATTTCTGTGCGCAAGATGAGGGTAGAGTTGTACTCCGGATGGTACAGCAACTGCGAGATCGCAGGCCCGAACTACAGCACGTTAATCAGAAGCAATATGGATAGAGTATGCGTCATCTACCGTACAATTTCAGCCGGAAAGTCGGCAGACGAGCCTACTAACGGGACCCAGGCACAATCGTCATTTATGTTCCGCAGAGGGGAATGGATGCTCTTCGTGTCGCATAAAGGCAGCGGATTGAACTGAGGGCGAATCTTTTGCATCGTGACCTGTTTCCCAGAAAGATAAGGCCCTAGGAGAGTAGGTCTACTTCTGGTACCCGACCCAATGCTGTGGCGTGGGTCGTCAGAGTGGGAAGAGCAGGCTCAGTCACGGTACTCCATCTTGCGTCGATCTAGATCTCGGGACATGCCGTCAACCGCCGCGAGCACGGTCAGAAAACCTTCAGCAGAGCATTTCCATAGTGTTTTGTGCTATACAATTGATAACGGAGACGACAGTTTGTGTACAAAGATTGCACCATAGAAATACAGCATCCTACACTGAGCAGATTTTATGATCTTACGTCGGTTCGCAACTTAGAACTCCTGGTAAGGGGGTAACTCGACGTCGTCCTCGCCAGGAGGCTTCTCACCAGCGGCACTGCCACTCTGGAGTAAGATCCTCTCGCGCTCTTCACGCTCAAGCCGCTTCTTCTCATCCTCCGCACTTTCGTAAGGAGCAGGAGCCCCCGCACCGGCAGTGTCCCCTTGGAGCAACTTCTCCCTCTCCTCGCGCTGCAACCGTTTCTTCTCTTCCTCTGCCGACTCGAACCGTGCAGGAGGAAAAGCAGAGATCGGGGGAGGAGATGATGCGTGCTTGTTCAGCAGAGATCCGCTAGACGGACCAGGTCCATCGGGGCCAGCGACCTGTGGCACGCCGGTTTCAGCAACAGTAGGGGTAACCGACGGCACCTTCGTCGTCGGGTCTGAAGAATTTGGCGCGACCATTGGTGATGTAGCCGTTGCGTGGATCGGGATGGGGGCTGGTGCTTGATTAAGGTTCGCAGGGTTCAGAGGGGGCGACGTGGAGCCAGGAGACGGCGCAGAGGCAAGGATAGGAGATTTTAACGATGTAGAAGTCTTGATTGGGACTGGCTGGCTGAGAGGCGAGGTAGAAGGATGGGCGACCGCCGGAGTTGGGAATACGGCAGCATTACTCAATGGCGCTGGCGGAGGAGCAGCTGCGGACATGGGAGGAGGGGTGACTGGAAGGTTTGTTTCCGTCGGGTCACCCGTTCCTATGCGCGAAAGCTCCTGAGCGTGAGTTACACCGAAGGATCGAGTATGTTTAAGGTCAGCGGGAGTCGCATTCGCCACGATGAGGGTTATATTGCCAGGCGTGTAGCTATCTAGTGCCTTCTGGAGTGAAGCGCGAACGGAAGCAGTAGCCTGCTCTCCTGTGTAGGGCTGTGATTGAGCTGGAGGGATAGGCGGCAGAGAAGGGATTATAGCTAGAGCAGCCTGAGAGACCATAGAGAGCTTTTCGGCGTACTGAAGGAAATGGCGACGTCAGTTATTCCTATGGTGCAAGGGACACGTGCACTGACCTCGCGAATTGCCTCCCATTTCTCCTGCTCAGTTTCGCGGACTGCCTTGCGTTTCAAAATCTGAATGTCTTTCTCTGCAACGGCGTCTTCCTCTTCGTTCTTCTGCAGCTGAACCTTCAACTCTGCGAGTCTCTGTTGCTGTTCCTTCTTTTGATCATGCTCGATCCGCGCAATCTGATTCTCGAGGCCAATGCGGATATTCCGGCGCGGTGCCAATGCATTCTCCGCATCTCGAAGGTGTTTGAATGACGCACGCGCAGAGTCGAGCTTGGTCGCTAGCGTGCCGGCGAGCGAGCCGTGTACGTAGCTCAGCCAAGCCAAGCGGTCAGTGACTAAATGGTGCAATCATGATACAGATTAGTACACTACTCCTACAGGCACCGTAATGAAAAGGAGCTTACCATCTTTGACATCATCGCCTTCAGTCTGACCCCAAAGATACACCTCCTTGCTAAAGCCTTGCGTGTCCCTCGATACGTTATCATAGTCAATCGCGACACCCTTGCCGGTGGTAATGATCTTCTGCACGGGGGTTGTGGAGCTACTGGTAACCGCAGTCAGTCACAGCCACATCCAGAAAGGCTGTACACTCGTACGAGTATTGCTGCTGCAGCGTGCGCAGTTGGTGGTGGATGCCTTCAAGGCCATGCGACTTCATGAATCCACCGATCCCGCTGGACTGACCGGGAGGCGACTCGACGCCATCTGTGTTGCCCGTGCCGGGTATACGTCCAGCGAGGGGACTGGAATTTACGGCCGATTGGGCTTTGTCCTTGAGAGACGAAAAGAACGAGGACATGACGGGGGATAGAAAGTACTGCGGGGGCAAATACCCTCGCGACCTGTGTTTATATACGCGTTAGCGCTGCGGTGGCTCAACAATGAGCACTACGTCATGAACTGATCAACAATGGCCATTAGAAGCGACTACTTACTGTAAGTACAGCTGCGTATGATAGGGCTACGATCCAGTAATCCATACATAGACGATCGCCCGCCACCACTTTTCGATGCAAAAGACGACGATAAAACACAAGTGATACAAGCATGCCACCAGAACAATATCGACTCCGAACATGACCCTCAAACCACAATCTTCTTGGCCTGCTTGCCCTTCTTCTCCGAGTCCTTGTGCGACAAGAATTCCACCTCCGTTGCGAGAGGTCCCGCTAACTTCTGTCCTTCATTGTAACCCAGCACGCTCATTTTGAAATGTCGGCCGATGGCCTCGATGCGTTCGCGCAGCTTGTCATCGTCTGCCTGGCCAGAGCCTATGGGAGCAGTCCGTGTCCAGATCGAGAGACGGTAGAACTGGGGACGCGTAGACACGATGACACCAGTGATGAGCGACGAGGGCTGATCCTGATCCGCCTCTGCAAGAAGCGGGTCACAGGTCTCGCCGATCGCTGCAAGCATCTGTCGAGCGAGCTGTCAGCGCACATGCGGCCTCCTCGCACTTCGTAACGCACCGTGTAGAGCCACATCTTGTCGATGTTCGACCGGTTCTTGTCCTTGGGGAGCTGGATGCTCCATTTGCCACCGTTTTTATTCGCCTCGTCTTCCCACGCAGGAATTATGCCCTCCTACATGTACACAACGAACGTCACAAACGCCGACCATACGAGTAACACGCGCTTCTCACCTTGAATAAATAGTAGTTAGCCTTTTGCGGCAGTTGCGAGGGTGCGACGATGTTGTTGTAAAGCCTTGTGAACGCATGAGTTCTGTCAGTCCTATCGCGGGAGTCGGATATCACATACCCCCAGAACTCTTCCACGCTGTCAAAACTTATAACCCGTTTGATGTCCTCCATCCATCCTTGCGCTGCCAGCCCACCAGGGGTTTGTGGCAATGGCGTTTGGGGGAAGGAGGACATGGGGGTTTGCGGGAGGTTGCGTCCCTTGGTGACAGGAGAATCAAACCAGAGGGTCCATGGAGAGTACAGTGGGTGCTGCACGTTCAATGAATGAGTCAGATGGGTGGCACACGGGGCGTAGACCTCGAACGCACCTTGACGTTGAAGTTCTTTGCATCGTTAAAGACAGTGCGAATGTTTTCCGCCTGCGCCTGCATGTCCACCTCCTGGATCTCGCCGTCCTCGAGCGGAGCGTCGCCGTTCTTGGACGTCTTGATCTCGTTCTCTGCGAGCGCCGCGTTCAACGCCGCCTTGGAGGCCTGGATAGCAGGGCCAGGGAGAGTAGAAGCAGAAGCCATGATGTTCAAGATGCTTGCGGAGGAGTTTGGTAGACGAAAACGTTCAGATGAGCCGTTATGTCTATTTCGCTATCGATCAAATTGACGGGAAGCAGTCGCGAGGGATGCCTCAAGTAGATGGGGAAGTGGAATTAAGGCTGAGATGGGACCCGTATGAAAGTAACAAGGTCGTGGTATAATATAGGTGCGCGTGTGTAGGAAATAGAGCCGTGGGTATGAAGGAAGAGTCTCTCACAAGTGCTTTGGCGGAGGTCGCGGTCGTCGAATGCTGAGTATATTCCGCGCTTGGAAATTTCTCGACCAGGGGGCCGGCCGAAGCGGCACGTGATGATGACGTAATATGCCTGTTCCCTGGTAGCTCAAATGCTCGCTGCAGGATCTCTGGGGCGTACGCAAAAATCGTACCATTTCCAAAGCATGTAAATATTGTGATCTACAGCCCAGGACATGTTATTTTCCGCTGCGAGCTAGGTACACTTCGGAACTTGAGAAGAGCGCTGCGCCCGCCTTAAAGACTACCATGAGCACGGTCCCTGTAAAGTTCATTGAAAGCAGCATAAATTACCCTCGTTATCCAAAAGCTTAGCGCTCAGCTACCAACATGACCAGCGATCGCGACAAAGCGATGTCCGACGTTCTTGCTCCCTTCCCGTTTCGGATGCGGACCAGAATGATCGATCAGTTTTGATCTGCTTCGTCCCGTTTCATTAGCGCGCGTTTTCCTCCTGCACCTTGCTGCTGCTGACCTCTTCCTCGAGCATCGGCGATAAAAACGCTGCTAGCATACCAAGGGACTCGAGGATATTCAAGGCTGCTGATATCTACCCTCCCAGTATCATACACCGTCGAAAGCGCCACCCAGCACCATGAAGCTCGATGCTACCGACTTGAGGTATATCACCTCAGAAGAGTTTCGCGTCCTCACTGCCGTGAGTTGTATACATCATAAATTGCGGGCACTGCTTGCTGACGCTCTGGCGATAGGTAGAGATGGGCTCGAAGAACCACGAGGTGGTGCCCACGCCTCTCATTGTGCAGATCTCCGGCCTCCGAAACGGCGGCGTGAACAAATACCTAGGGGAACTGGCCAAGCGAAACCTTGTCGCGAAAGTACAGAATTCACGCTGTGAGCTAGTCGCCCGCGTCTCTGTGCCGCTCTAACGTTCTGCTGCCGTCCAGACGATGGATACCGGCTCACTTACGGCGGCTACGACTACCTTGCTATGCGCGCGCTGTCCAGAAGAGACTCAATGTACTCGGTCGGGAACCAAATTGGTGTCGGAAAGGAATCTGGTAAGTTGTGTATATTATTTGTTCATCATGCACCTCTTCACGTTTGTTTGTAGACATCTACATCGTCGCCGATAACGATGGCAAGGAGCTGGTCTTGAAGCTGCATCGGTGAGTCCACAGGGGCGTGGGACAAGTCGGCTCGGCACTGACAAAGGTACCGTTGCTCAGACTAGGCCGCATATCCTTCCGCGCGATCAAGGAGAAGCGAGACTACTTGGGTAAGCGCAAGTCGGCGTCGTGGATGTACATGTCGCGGCTAGCGGCGCAGAAAGAGTGGGCCTTTATGAAGGTAGTCGGCGAGCTCGTCGGTATCTGCGCTTGCTGAACGGCGACCTTTAGGTCCTGCATGAACACGGTTTCCCCGTACCAACACCCGTGGACCAGGCACGACATACGATCCTCATGGAGTTTATCGACGCCTACCCCCTGTGAGTAGGTCGCGAACGGGTGCTGTCTTCCATTTCATGACAAGCATTGCACAGACGACAAGTGTCCGATGTCGCCTCACCCGGTGCCCTCTACTCGATCTTGATGGACCTGATCGTGCGCTTTGCGCATGCGGGGCTCATCCACGGCGACTTTAACGAGTTCAACATCCTCATCCGGCGCGAGACAGGCGAGCCCATCGTCATCGACTTTCCGCAGATGGTCAGCACATCTCATATGAACGCCGAGTAGTGAGTGTCCACGTTGTCCCTGTGCTGAACGGGGACTATTAACCCTGGCTGGCAGCTACTTCAACCGTGATGTGGAATGCATACGGACGTTCTTCCGGCGGCGGTTCGACTACGAGAGTAAGTTGTATCCCCGCTTCAAGAGCACCTTGAAGGAGGGCGGTGCGCAGGACGGGGAGGCCTTCCGCCTGGACGTGATGGTCGCGGCGAGCGGCTTCAAGAAGAGCGACCAACAGACTCTCGAAGAGGTGGGGCAGGGGCCACGGAGCCCGCTGAATGCGAAAGCGCTGACATGTGCATGTTGCAGTACATGAACTCCTTGAAAGAGCCGGAAGACGGTGAAGAGGGCTTCGGCTCAGGATCCGAGGACGAGGAAAGCGAGGGGGCGTCCGAAGAAAGCAGCGCGGAAGACGAAAACGCAGACGGCGAGGTGGACGCGGGGGGGCACACCCGATGGGCCGCGGACCAGACCGCGCGGGCAGCATCGACATCGCCCGCGGGCCCCTCGGCCGCGGCGCATCCCGCCCCCCACGACACGGACTCGCCCCGGCCCAGCTCGCCGCCGCCTGTCGACGGCCCATCTCTGTCGACCGGGGACCGGGGGCGGCCCCTTTCGCGGTCGCCGGNNGGCGCTGTCGCGGCGCGGCGCGCAGGACGTCCGCGAGCGCGCCGCGGCGGAGGCGTCGCAGCACCGGGCGCGGCAGCAGCGCAAGTACCACTCGAAGCGGGGCGCGCAGAAGGTCGGCGGGCGGCACAAGGGCAGCAAGGCGAAGCAGGACACGCGCGTGAAGCCGGATCGTGGCGGGTTCTGGGATTAGGGTGGCCGCTGTAGCTCTCTCTGTACCGAGTCCTCCTTGCCACACTCGTCTACGTGTTTGTGCCCTGCGTGCGATCCCTGCGCCGACCGTCAGTCGCTCCCGACGATCGCAGACACTGAGAGACTGGGCACACAGCAGGACGGGCTGCGACGGCACTCTCGCGATGGACGGCAGCGTTCGTGCACAGCCGCCACGCGTGCGGCCTGCAGGAATCGGGGCACCCGCGTCGTACACGTATTAACGACTCCCTGCAGCGCCCATGTTATTGACGCCACCAGCCCACGCTAGATGCTGGCTTGCGCATTGGCCGTGCCGTTTGTGGTGGCCACAGGCACGCCGTTGGGTCTGTCCGACCGCTGCCCGCGACACCGTTTGAGACCATGTCCAGCGCGGGTGCCGAGATGGCTCGACATCTGGGGAATCTGGGCAAGATTGCGGGGCGCGGGTGCATCTGGGCCCGAGAAGCCCTGGGACGTGCGCGCGCACCGATAGATTACCTGGCACTAGCAGCCCCCGCAGCGCAGAGCTTGCCCGCTACGGCGGTGGCACTAGGTTTGTGCAAAGCGGGCAGAGTCCGAGGCCACGGTCAGAATCTGACGCAGACGGTGTGTGAGGCGTTCTTACTCATGCGCGACGCCTGCGAGGCCGCACCCGACGACCGCCGCAGAGAGAGGCCGAGCTAGGTTCCCGTCGCGATCGTCGGGCACGCTTCCTGACCACATTGGGAGGTCATCCGCCGAGAAATGCACACCCCAGAATCTGACAGATCCATCAGGGATCTCGCGCTGTTGGCTTCGATGTTGACCGACCCAATCTGGCAGTCTCCCCTGGTGGCGCGTCCGCGACAAAGAGCACGCATCGACGAGCCGAGGCAATGCAGACGTCGCCACGCGCACTCACGCTGTCCCCAGGTATGGTCACCAGGATCGTCATCCTGGGCCGCGGCACTCTGCGCAGAAGCACCGCAGACTCCACCGGCCGACTCTTGCAGTAAAGCAGCATCTAATCTCGTTGGGCGATCCGAGGTGGCGTCCACCCCGGTCGCGAGTCGACATCGGAGGTATGTATACACGTCGCGTCTTCGGCCGCACGACTGTTTTCCAGGGTCATGTGGTCTCTCCTGGGTGCCTTTACTCGAATGGTGCACCTTACCCCTCCGTGCGGTAGCGACGAGCAGAAAGGCCTATCACATCGACGTCGTCCTGCCGACGCAAGGAATGGTGTCACACAGAGCCGTGTGCGCGCCATGGGTGATGCCACGGTCCGAATTCAATCCAAGTTAGTCAGACGACTGCCCCGCGAGATACGCTTCACAACATACTGCACAATCACCGGTCTCGCCACGGCAAACGCGGAACCGTGTGCACCTCGGTGTCGTTCTATAGGGGGTGGCCGGAAGACAAGGTTTCTTTGAGGGCCGCGCGCCGACCACAGAGAGATCACAGAGAGCTTAGCTTATAATTTAATCCGGGGAAAGCAATGTCTTGAGCGGAAGCCTGCGTCATCATCCGCAATAAAATGTACAAGTGATAGGACAACGTGCAGCACGATACCTGGCGGCGTGTGAGCGACTGTGGCGTCTCGCACGGGCATGGGGCGCACCAGGGTGTCTCAAGCATCTTCGTCGGCATGGTCGAATTTGTGCTTGCCCATGATCTTGACCTCCGTCATGCCCTTGCCACTGCCGGTGACCCCGACTGGCGCACGCCCGTCAGCGCGCGCACGCACACAGGGAACGCGACGCACCCCTGCCCAGCGGGTTCTCGGGAGTCTTGAATATGCTCGTGCCCGAGACGCCCGCGATGTGGATGCCCTTCTTCTCGCTCTTCTTCGCAAACTTCTGCCAGGTCGCCTGTTTCTCGTTCTGCTCCTTTGCCTTCTGCGCCCGCGTCTCCACCTTTTTCTCGTTCTTCTTCTTCTTCCGCTCCCGCTCCTCCTCCTCGCCCTTCGTCAGCTTCCGCTTGCTGCCCCCCGCCGCGCCCGCCCCCGGCCCCGCCGCCGCCGCCGCGTACCCGTGCGGCAGCGCCTTCAGCTGCGCCGCGTTCACCAGCTCCGTCGTGTTGTACCCCTTGAACATCACGCTGTACTGCCGGTTCTCCGTCGCCCCGCCCACCGACGCGATCCGCGCCGCGTACCACTGCCCGTCGCCCGAGTACTTGGCCAGGCACTCGTCGCCCGCCACGAACGTCTTCGTCTGCGCCGCCCCCGTGCCGCCCGCCGCCGCCGCCTTGCGCGACGCCTCCGCCTTGGACGACGACGCCGCCGCTTCCTGCTGCGCTATCGCCGCCTTCGTCAGCTCGATGAGCTCCTGCAGCTCCGACTTGAGCTCCGAGAGCTCGGTGTTGTTAGCGTCTTGTTCTAGGGCCAGCTCAACCTGAGAGAGCTGCACTTGGTATGTCTCGAGATCGGCCTTTTCCATCGTGAGGTGCTCTAGTTGATGAGAGGTGTGTTGGAGAGCAAAGCAGTGTACAGTCTGGTGAAGGTGCGCTCGAGAGCAGGGTGGCAGGCGCCCAAGGCGGCATGGATGTAGCGTGGGAACCTTGCAGAGCGTCGTGGCGCCACCGGCGTCCACTGGTTCACTTTTGCAGATATGGCTCAACTAGCGGCGGTCATGTGAACTCGAATTAATATCTTACTACTGTATCGTAACTACGTCTGACTACCTACAAGAAATACAACTATTGACGCGAAAAACTAGTAATACACACTTGAAGCCCGGTATCTGCATACTCTCACGACATGGTCGTGCGAGGCTTCGACGCCGCCGCCGACGCGCCGTCGAAGAGATTTGGATACACGTAAGACGCCTCTGATTCCGAACGACGGCGATGGAGCGAGTCCGTGGCGGACTCGTTGTCCTCGTAGGTGCGATACAGCATCCTGGTCTGTTATTGAATCAGCTGGGCTCATATGTCGCAGACTACGGATACCTACCGCGCGCTCCAACTCCATGCGCTGTGTCTTGAGGTCGCAAGCGTCTTTGTGCAGGCCGGCGACCATGCTCTGCATTGAACACGCTCAGCCAACTTCGGACGAGTCGTCAGCCGCGTCGACTCACCTTCGCAGTCTTCGAGTTCATTCCCCGGTACTGATCGAGGGCCTTGAGCGGGACGGGGTATATGCCCAGCACGAGCATCTGCGCGTGGAGCCGGTCGATGTGGTGCTCTAGGCTCGCCGTGTAGATAGCCCGCCGGTTGGGCGCGCCCATGTTGGCGATCTCCTCGGGCGTGAAAAGCGACTTCTCGAGGGCGTGGTTCCACATCTTGCGCCGCTTCGCCGACGGCGCGGCCGCCTTCTTCGCGTAGATGCGCGCGTAGGGGTGTGCGAGGCGCGTCGACGACGATGCCGCGGACTCGTCTGTGGGCGAGCACGAAGGGAGCGACGAAGACTTGCCGAGTCGCGCGCCGCGATGTCCTGGGAGCTCGTCTGTCTCTGCACCCGTGGCGGGCGAGGTGGAGGGGAGTAGCTGAGGGAGAATCGGCGGTGGGTGCATATTGCCGCGGCGCGTCGTGTGCAACGACTGTGTTCGCATGAGGCGAGGGACTATGAGCGGTACGTCGGACATCAAAGGTGAGCTCGACGACACCGTAGAACTGGGCGACGCCGCGCTGAACGGTGTGTCTGATGCTGGCGAGTCGGTCGCTGCGCTGTCTGGGGGCATCTCGGTGGGACCAGACGCGTAGCCTATGGTTTCCGTGATCAGTCGAAGCCCTGGTCTACTGACCTGGGGGCGGCGGGCGTTGGAGGCGGCTCGAGAGTCGAGCATGGCGGACGATGACTCTGGGGACGTCGCAAAGTGCATGTTTGTGTACGCGTGTAGAGGCCAGTGAGCGCATGCTGTGTGGGCGACATATAAGTAGGTCCGCATGCGGACAAAACAAGGTGGGCCATTGCCTTTGGTGGCATAAGCTGGCCAGCCGATCGCACGAAATCACCACCGTTCGATCGGGCCCCGACTCTCTCAGCTCGACATTCGGACGAGAGCGTAACGCTAACCACTCGTAACGTCACCGCCCGGCTGCTGGCCTCGGTCACGGCTCCCCCTGGTGCACGACGCTAAACGCAGCCGTTGCGAACGGTTCTCTCGCCCGCAGACTGCCTTTTTTGGGCCCCAGCGGCCGTCGGCGCGTCCAATCAGATGGATGCCACGGACAAGCTTTGAGGCTCCGCGGGCGGTTTCGACGACCGAATCTCCCGTTGCACCTCGTTCGCCACGGAAGTCCACGATTGCGTCGGACTGCCCGCCACGCTTCGCTTGGTCAGTTACGCGTGCGCTGGGGCTGCTTCCAAGATCTGACTACCGCATAAGATCATATTGCGGCTCGGCCTGCTCGGCGGCGGCTAGGCTTCGGGCCACTCAGGCTCCTCTCGTCCTCGACGGCCCACACTTCGTTTCTGCACCAGCGCCGCCGCCGCCGCCCTCGGCATGGTGTCTTGTACGGGCGGGCCACCAGGGACACTAGACCACCCACCGACGTTGCCTGGCGACGGGAGCGCGATGACGGGGCCTGCGCCGGGGTGCTGGTCTCTGGACCATACGCACAGGAAGAAACGGAAGTGCCGTTGCCCCAGCCTCCCGAAAAAGTGCGAGATCAACGGTCCTACCTTAACTCCTAGTCGCCTGCCTAATGCGGGAGACTCCAGGTCAAAGAGATTCTAGAATCTGGGGCCCAGATCATTTGCGCCTCAAGATCTACGTACAGGCGCCACTCGTCGCTCCTCCAGGACCCACAACTCATATAACTGCCTGTGAGTCGGTTGGATTGCCTCATTCCTCTTCCCCTTCGCCCCTCATGCAGTCGTCTTACCCCTACCACCACTCTCATCATCAAATGCAGGCCGAGGTCAGTCCTCGCCGCCATCTGTCGCGGACACAACGTCCTAACACCGTTGACAGCCTGCCTGCGTACCAAATGACCCGTATGCTTACTATCAGCATGCACAGTACGATTCGCAAGGCGGAAGCACGTACTTCCCCCTGGCGACGTACCCTGTGTACGACTCCAACGTGTTCGCGTCCCCTCCGTTGATTCTTCAATCGTTCGACTACGGCCTCGCGTCCACCTCCGACCCCCAGCCGGCCTACGGGGCACATGCGTACATTCCAGATCTGCAGTACCCGACGCCAGCCCCTATCCACGCCCCCACGCCCGTCGCAGCCTACCCCGCAATTCTCGTCAACCATGTCACCGACCACTCGATGTCGACGTCCCCGTATTCATCTCCTTGCCCCCCTGCCCTCGCCGCCGCGCCTTCCCCCGCCCCGGCGATTTCCGAGGCTGCACCCCGCATCATTAGACTGTCACCGGCCCCGGAGGACCTTGGCGCGCAGCCACCGAGGACGCCCGGACATGCGGACGGTCAGGAAGAGCCTCAAGACACACTGGGACAATACAACACGCCGCAGATCCTGTTTCCTACCCCCTCCGAGCTGCTAACAGACCCAGATCACGGGCAGAGCGAGGCTGCGACATCGTCGCCCTCCGACGCCGGCAGGTCGTCCTTGCGTCGCGCTTCGAGGCGTGAGACACGAGAATCTCAGGCCAAGGCGAAAGGCAAGGCGCGTGCGCTGTCGGTGGGGGAGCCTAACAAGACGGAGAACCTCCGCAAGAGTTATTTCCGTTCCGTCGCAAGTCAAGTCGGGTTTGAGTCTACGGATCCGTGCGTGCCCCCTTTCCTCTGATTTCATGTTGTATGTAGCGCTAACGATGGTACTTCAGGGACACCATCACTTCTCACGACAAGAAGCGGCATTACCTCGAGTGCCTCGAGCAGTACATCGTCTACTTGCACAAGCTGCTCGGATACTCGAACGTCGAACCCGAGCCGATGTTACGAGTCGAGCAGTATGCTGGCTTGAGTAGCCAGGCGATCCGCGTAAGTCTCATAGTTTGGGGCGGTCTCATTGACGCTAACGCGACTGGTCCTAGACGTTGCTCATACACATGCAGAGCAGCACGCGCGAGCTGCATAGTCAGGTCAAAGAGGAGGAGGAGAAGGTGAGCGGACCATCCTTGAACGTCGAGCAGCCGCGCTTATGACGGTGTGGACTGCAGTATTTCCTGGCCGAGAGGAGCCTCTTCCCGCGCAACGACTCCCATGGCACAGACGGCAGCCTGCCGTCGCAGCTGCATGCCACGGCCTTCGACCGGGCACGCCGACACTCTATCGCTAACGGCATGATTCCCATGTCGGTTGGGTCGCATGTCCCCACGCACCCTCCAGCGCCGACGGTGGGTATGTCCGCCCATGTGCGCAACCCGTAACCTCCATCTCGCTTCTGTCGCTCGCACGGAACCGCCGTCTTTTTAGTTCTCGCTGTCGTTTTCGCTGTCTTGTCGCTTTCTACATGCACTGTCGCAAAGGGTAATGGTTGTTTTTTTCGGCGCATATTATTTTCCACCGACCGCGGCGCTGGATGTGCCCCGTCGATTTTCAGTCGCTGTTATTATATCGCCCGTGTCGTTCTCGCATTTTTGGTCTTTCATATCGCGTGTACCATCCTCTCTCGCGTCGTCATCAGTTCACATAAACTAGTCGCGGACTTATTGTATTACTAAATACTCATAGAATGGGTTTTCATCGTGATCAGACAGAAATAAATGCGGCGTGAGGAGCAGGTGGCGCCGCCGGAGGGCTGTGCTTCCCTTCAATGCAAGCGTCGTGCCGGGAAGACGACAGGAACGGATGGTGGTGCCCGACGGAGCGGGTGTTGGCGATGTCAGCGAAGGAGGCGACGTGATGCACGGTGTTGGGTCCTCTCACGTGGAGGGGCGCAACTCAGTCGGCGGTGCAAGGGCTTGGAGCAGCCGACGTGGGGATGAGCTGCGACGTCCGTTTGTGAGGGCACGCATGGCCGGCGGGGGCTGCTGAGCCTAAGTGGCAGTGATCGCCGGTCGCGTTGGCAGGATCAAGACGCGTGTAGAGATGAACGCGCCGCCGTCGGGCGAGGCACAACTGGAGGGGCCTCTGTCCGAGGGCAGCCCAGGCTGCGAGTGCATACGGCGAAGCGAAGAGAGGACTCTGGTCGCCTGCGTCCTGTCCGGAAGGAGCGTCCGGTGGGGAGGAACAGGATGGGGCTCGTGAATGATGGAAAAGAAGTAGCCGAACACGGTGGGTGGCATTAAAAGTTCAAGATCTGACTGAGCGACGGTGCCTTCGATACCGCCGGACCGGCGGGACGAACGCGGTCACTGCGATGCCTAGTCTGTTCGCCTCGCAGTGTGTTTCTCGTGGGTCCACGGTGAAGGCAGCGGTGGCCAGATGGTCGTGGAGTAGAAGTCGTCCTTGAGGCTACGCCGTTGCATGTATCCGCCACGGGGACTTGCATGCTCCCACAAAAGTAAAAGAGACCCCTGGGGGCCTAAGAGAGAGGGATCAAAGTCAATGTGTGCGAACACGAGTGGAAGACGACTGACTCGGCCGGCGACGCGGCTGGCAACCATCTCGTCTCGGCACTGGTTTGTTTGAGGTCGGTGGCGGGCCCGTCGCTCGTGCCCGACATGAGCTATGTCCGCGAGATGGACTAGCGAGCGATCCCTGGTTTGCGCGAAGAAGCGTGATCGCCTGCACGCGGGGTGGCCTGTCCGTCTGCGGCGTGTGCGAGCTCGGCACGTAAACAAACATGCACTCTGCGAGATGCGACACAGGTTCGTATATTGTGCGGAAACGTCGTCCTACACCTAAACGAACCGCAGTAAAGTAGTCAGGACGCACAATCGCCCAAGTAAGCCCGCTCCGCATCCGTCCCAGCCACGAGCAGTCGGGGCCGCAGGTTACAGAACAAATGCGCAGGGACAAGTGCACCATCAATCAAGGGTGGGGTGATGTGGCCGCAGTGGGTTGTTATCGACATGTCACCCTTGGCAGGCTCGAGAGGAAGCCCGTGGGGTTGGCTGCCGCCGCCGCTATGTCGACGGGGCTGATTTGTCGAGCCGTGAAGCTGGAGACCGGTTTGATGACCTGCGCATGTTGAGACACTTCGCCTCAGGGGCAGCCTGCGAGCCACTCACCGGGTCAGAGCTTCCGCAACTGGTGCAGGATCTCGTTGTAGTTGCGCTCTACCCGCCGCTTGCCCTTCTTCTCGAAGATCCACAGCCGGCTCGTGCGCGGCTCGGACGCGTCCTCGGACACAAGCTCGACGCGAATCTCGACGTCCTCCCGGCGCTCGCTCTCCAGCGAGTCGGTCGACCGCCACACCTCCTCCGCGCTCGAGCACGGCGTGCGCAGCCCCGCGACCCGCAGGGGCGTCGGGTGCGGGTCCGACAGCGGCCGCGGCCGGTCGACCTCGACGAAGCCGAGCGTGCTGAGGCGCTTCGCGACGTGCTCCTCCATCTCCGTCGGCGACTCCTGCGCCGCGCAGAAGACGACGGGGCTCAAGGGCTCCAGAGGCGTCAGCGTGTCGAGCACGATTTTCGTCGTGTCCATCCCAGGCGTGTCCACGCGCAGCGACAGCGTCGGACGTAACAGAGCTGACGCGGGGATGTTCTGATGGGAAGACGAAGGACCTGGGACGGGCAGGGGCCTGACCGGACTTGGACATGATGGAATGGGCGACGGCGTGTCTGAACGCAGAGGTGGCGTAGGCAGCGGCCGTATGTACGACAGCCTGTCGGTCGGGCTCGCTATGGGCGTCGTCGGTGTGGGAGGCAGGGGGATGCGGGGGAGGGGGCGCGAGGCTCGCTTTTGCTCTCTGTGGGTACCAGGGGACGCCTGCGACGGGCTTGCGGAGGGCGTGCGGTACGTCGATGGTCCGGCTTCGGCGTTTGCGTACTGGGAGGGGGTGCACGAGGAGTAGTGCGGGCTTGTGTACAGCGGCGAGGCGTGGGGCGACGACGAGGCGTAGGAGCTCGGTCCTGCCTCGGCATTGAAGGCTCTGTAAGACGGCGAGGGGAGCATGTTGTGGGAGGTGCGGCGCAGTGGGCGCGCAGATGGTGGCAGGATTATATATACGCGACGACACGCTGCAGGCACCGCCGTGACGCCGCTTAGGAAAAGGATAATCTGGAGATGGTGGCCTGCGTACCTTGTCTACGACAAACGCATCACAGCCCCCACTCTCCGCCGTCGATGTCGCGCGACCCTTTAATTGCGTCTCAGACAATTAGCGCGCCGCCGCCGTTGCTAGTGCCAGTCTGTGCGGTTGTATTTCGTAAACAAGGCACACCGCACACCAGCGTCCGCGCCCCAGCGCACGCCGAGTGCAGCCCCGGACGAGCGTATCTCCCTCGCATATCCCGACTGGTGCGGCGATTATCCCTGCCCGACTCACAGCCTGTTCTTACCGTTGTCACCGCCGAGCGGCGTCGTCCGAGAGAAATGGCGATCGGCGTGGCGCCGCCAGCGGCACGGCCCGCCACTGCGGCCCTTGCCACCGCCATCATGATCAATATGCGTCCACCCCCAGTTAGGAACCTTTTCTAGTTCGCCTACCACGCCGCCTAAACTTCCAAGCGAACCCTCCCTGCGCACTCCCGAAGACCGCCCCTCGCCTGGCGTCCGGATACATACATTACACATCACTTCCAGCCAGCAGCCCTGTCTTGCGAAACTATTCGCTGCGATGACCCGACTCCCTGTGGCAGTCCGGAAAGCAATCGGGGCAGGCAATCCACTACCGCATCGTTTGCGGGTCACAACTGCTGACACAAATCCTCCAGGCCAGCTCCGCGCAGCTCGCCGAAGATCTGTCCCCATCGCTCGCGCGTGGGGACAAAACGTAAGAGACGCGTGTCCCTCACGATCACAGCATGAAATACTCTCTTGGACAGGTTCAATGTGCACCTGTTGAAGACCTCGGAGCTGGGCGACGACTGGGCAGAGGCGATATGGCGCCTGACCGAGTCCAATATGAGAGACATGTAAGGACGTCGGTCTTGCGTGATCCACCTCCTAGTTGCTGAAGCTCCGTTGCCGAAGGGCGGCCCAATCCTCACTGGGTTGGGACGCCGATGAAAAGCGCAAAGAGCTATTTCATGCCGATGCGCGGTTCATCGTTCTGTCTCTTCCCCCGGCTCCGACAATGGACGATGCCGCACCTAGTTTCGTCGGCTTCACCATGTTTCGCTTTGACTACGAGGAAGGAGAGAAACTCCTCTACTGGTGAGCACGCATACCGTACATCAGATCTCCCAAAAGGGGGCTCACTCATTCGTCAAGTTATGAAGTGCAGTTGACTGAAGCCTTCCGACAGCTTGGGCTGGGAAGATTTCTCATACATGAATTGATACGGATTGGCAGGAGGTGGAAAATGGAGAAGGTGATGCTCACGGTGTTGAAAGGTTAGCGCATGCTGTGTTGTGGCGCCGTTTTTCAATTAAAGAGGACGTCACAGCAAACGCAAGCGCGGCACAATTTTACAGACGTGTAGGGTGAGTCAAGAGTTAGCTACTACCCCAGTCATAATTCTCACATCGAACCTTGTAGGTTTACACTTGATCCGTCGTCTCCTGATTATGTCGGTGAGGACGAGGATCCCGACGATGGAGACGGCTGTGATTACGAGATCTTCTCTGTAGATCTAGTTGACCATTAAGTATATGAATTGTGCTATCGATCGCTGGACACCCAGCCGTAACTATTTCGACAGATGCAACTCCGCATCATGTTCTCTCCATTTATGGCACAACATCATGGCGAGGACCAAGATGCCGACAACTGCGCAGCGTCTGCGCAGCACAGCCAACCTAGTACAGCATTATCATCGCGGTTCAGAACGTTCATCCTTTATTAAGAATTATAACGTTATACATGAATAAGTACCATATAGCTCAGAGTGCGGCATAGGAGTCAATTAGTGCAGACTGTACACACAACGAAACATGCTTTGGTGAGCAATAATGTCTCTTGCAGATTGGATGGAAGGGGGACAAATAGCTCTCTATTCGCTTTGTCGAATGTGTCGGCCTCAATTAAGATTCATACTTGCACGACGGAGACGGACAATGACCGATTTTGGGGCATGAAAAAAAGACTGCTAACTTTATATTTCTCACAAAGTTCATCTATGTGAAAAAGAGAAAAAGAGTTCATTTGTTACGGCAACGAAGGATGTTTTGTGTCAGAAGTGTCCCTATGACGGAAGGCAAAAAGCGACTAAATCTTGAATTTCACAAAGGCCTTTGGAAAGTTTGGACAAACGTAAAAGAAGTGACTCCCTTGTCACAAATCTATGGCACATGTTCTCAACATGGTCACAATGCCCACGCCTTCGCCATCATGGAACATCGTGATAGCGCACAGGTACTGAGATTAGTATCTGGGCGTGCGCAGCAATCACTGCGTTTATTCATCCTGATCCCTTCTCTAACTCTATAGGCCATTTATCTTGTATATATGTACCCTTGATGTACATCGTGACTCTGTAGAGCTCGCAGGTAAAGACGCATATAACCCCTCCTATTACCCGCATCTGTGCAGCATTAAAATGAAGCCTGAGATAATATATCCAGGGATCAGTCTCTCGAGGACAGACCAAATTTGCCCGTATGACAGACAACACCTATATGACCTTACCAGCTTCGCGCGTTGCGGCAGCGAGCCGGGGCTTACAAAAATCACGGGCCGATTGTCAATTACCGCATAAACGCGTCATGAAGAATGTCTCGCACACGTCGTTGGTGACGTATTTGTGCCTAAGCGCCCAAAAACCTATCGAAATCGGTCTGGTGGATACGCGATGCGCTGCTTCCTGGGTGCTTTGTGCTTCAGGACCACCAGCATCTCAATGGCTACACTCCATGAGCGACCCGTAGCGGTTCGGAAGGCTTCCCAGGTACGTGCACGCTAGTGGCCCGTCATTTAGAGCCTAACGAACAGTACACAGGCGACCTCTGTTCAGCTTGCTGAGGATCTGCCATCGTCGCTGACGCGCGAGGCTCATACGTAAAGACCACCATCAAACGTACCTTTCGGAGCATTTGACGCTTTATGTTAGATTTACTGTGAACCTCCTGCACAGCTCGGAGCTAAGCGAGAGCTGGAAGGACGCTATCTGGGACATCATAGAGGATAACATGGAAGAGATGTAGGCATACCACTAATCTCCAGAATCGGGTTCGAGTGCAAACTCCTTTTGGGATGCCAGGTGTGCAAAATCCTCCGTGGGCTGGGAACCACGCGAAAAGGCCAAAGAACTCTTCCACGCAGACGTCAGGTTCATCATCTTGTCCATCCCAGCAGTCCCTGCATCGGATTTGAAGACAGAGGATTCGGACGTAGTTGTCGGTTTCTCCGTCTTCAAATTTGGCTACGAGGAGGGTGAAACCCTTCTCTCTTGGTTGGTAACCCTTGCTAATCGTCCAGAATATTTGAATACTTAATATGTTCTCTCCCTGCAAGCTACGATATACAGCTAGCGGGAGACTTTCAAAAGCTCGGCTTGGAAGAGTTTCTCGCTTGTGAGATGTTGGATCTGGGTACACGATGGAATATGGAAAAGGTTATGCTCACTGTGCTCAAAGGTAAATCACCATTTCGCTATGCCGTCACGGTAGCTGACACATTCATAGTCAACTCCAGCGCGGATCAGTTTTACAGACGCCTAGGGTAGGCTAATTATCAGGTCCATCGACTGTATATAGTACTAAATACATCGATGTAGGTTCACCCTCGATGCGTCTTCTCCGGATTTTGTTCGGGAGGATGGCGATGACGACGACGCAGGTCATTGTGACTACGAAATTCTCTCATTCATGCTATGAGCATCTGAAGGGCCCTGGGTTAGCATACAAGTTACGTGATCACATACACGGCATAATACTGCGCGCATATGCAAGTTACGTGATAACATAATTTATTCCACACACATACCTGTATTATCTCTTGTACACCACTTCATACGACACAATATTGCACACATTTACCAGTAATAACTTTTGTACACCAAGGGCGGACTCAGAGGCCAAGCGAACGGCTTTTCACAACGAGCCGAAGACCTTTTTGAACTTGCATACTGCGGTTTGCGTTATAGTATCGATGTCTTTTATAAGTAATTGCAACCAAAACATATTCATCACTCCTGTACGATGTATGGGGTGGAATATTTCAACCTTAACCTTATGCACATCGACTGCAGGCGTCTCGAGACTCTCCTATTCCGGCGCCTACACTCCCCACGCAGAACACTCATGCCCTCCTCCATATTGCGAGTGCTGCCCAAGTGGGCAGCTTCTCGCAGCCTACAATGCGGCGGACGCCGATATGCGTCGCACGGCCATGGCCCACAATATAACGAGCCCTCTGGCTACTTGTTCTCGGAGAAGGTGCGTACCCTCCAGCCTTCTCTCAGACCACGGATTGACACGGGTCTCGTAGCCACTACCACCCGGCCAGAAGCGCAAGAAGGAGGACTGGGAGAACATGTGGTACATTGGCATGTACGGTACGATGGCGGTGGCTTCGGTACTCCTCTACTACAAGCCGGATACCTCGTGAGTTGCAAGCCGTTCAATCTCGTACGGTATAATGACCATAGTGGCAGGATACAGACTTGGGCATTGCAGGAGGCGAAAGCCAGGATGGAAGCACGGGGCGAGAAGACTCATTACACTTGAATGTCTTCCGCCCACCCGTCACTTGCCTTCATCCGTCACACCATACCTTTTGTATCATCGCAGCCAATCCAACATCTATCATCCTGGATCTGCAAGCCTAGGACAGTGTGCCCTTTGATTAAGATGTGGCATTCTATCAGTGTGCAACTACTGTGATGGTCTATAATGGTCATCCTACGCGTCACGGTCTATAAGGCAATCCAAAACAAGGCAGTTGAAGCCCAGCAGTATTCCCCACATCCATACATCTCCCGGTTTTCGTCTATGACTGTTCATAGTGTGCCTTGTAGCCTTCTGCATCCATGAGGGCATCAAGCTAACCAAAAAGTCGGCCCCTGTGAGCTGTGAAGAGATGTGAAGCTTACCTCTGCTTCGTCCGCAACTTTGATCTTGCATAACCAGCCTGCGCAGTATGGTAAGGTAGAGTTATTGAACGGACCAACAACCACACCACATACCATCCTGTTCGGGAGACTTGTTGAGCAGTCCTGGCTGAGAGGACAGCTCTTCGTTGATGGACTCGACTGTACCGGAAATCGGCGCGTACTGTACCATCAATGAGAATCACGCTGGTCGAACACACTGTACCCATGGATAATGTACTCACGATGTCAGATGCGGCTTTCACGCTCTCGACTGCGCCAATTTGATCTACCATTACAGACATTAGCTGTCAGCGCGGTACGGTAAAAACATGGATGCACCTCCTTGCTTGACTGCCGTGCCTACTGTAGGCAGCTCAACGAAGACAACATCGCCCAAACTCGACTGGGCGTAGTCTGTGATGGTTACGGTGCCCAACTTAGTGTCACTGTCGTAGATGACCGCTTCGTGGTCGGTCGTGAATCTCTTGGCTGTGCTCCGGTCATGACGCTATAGCTGTCAAGAGGACAGGGTGCACTCACTGACGATGGTACGAGCAAAAACCCTTGACGAGGCTAAGGGCGCGGCAGTCGTGCGAGTCGCACGCAGGACAGCAAGTCCAGGACGAGAGGCGGAACGCAGGAGACCGAACATGTTAGCACGACAGCAAAAAGGAGGCAAAGGCGAAATATAGAGGAAAGCGCGCCATTCCGCGTCAAGCGCTCGACGGCATTCCGCAACGCGAGGGCAAAGCTGGGCTAAGACGTTCTTTTACGTACATACCAACTACTCCATCTGTCTATGCGTGGGCTCGGCGGTTGATATGACAGAAAAATAAGTACATTGTAGGGACTGAGTTGCGATGAGACAAAGCGATAGTAGACGACATGGCTAGCAGGTACCCCGCAACTTCGACTACGTTCCGGAGTGGGGATATAAGGAATTATATGAGCATATGTACATATGGGGCGCATCTAGTCAGTTTATGCGGTCTCCAAGACCTTGGTGATGATACCAGTACCAACTGTACTGACGTTAGTCTTGTTCAGCGAGGAAATTGTTCTTTGTACTTACCAGTCTTGCCACCCTCGCGAAGAGTGAAACTACGCAATGGGATGAGCATACACCCCGATATGACACAGTTAGCTGCACTTACCGAGTACCGACTTCGGCGGCAGCATCGTGAACTAGCGAGCACACCATCTCGACGTTGTCACCGGGCATGATCTATTATTCGCTTTCAGCAAATAAAGACAATCGAAAGTGCTAAAGGTTTACCATCCGGTCCTGGTCAGTAACATCCGCTGGCCATGTCAACGATGTTGTGATATCTGCGGTGCGCAGGAACAGCTGGGGGGAGTAGCCATGAACGAACGGAGTGTACCGTCCGCCTTCGTCCTTGGTCAGAACCTATGCGACGTCAGACTATGACTGCGATTGCATGAAACAGTCAACGTACGTAGATCTGCGCCTGGAACTTTTTGACGGACTTGATACTGCCGGGGGCCGCAAGCACCATTCCACGCCTAACTTGCTCCTTCTTGATACCGCGAAGCAGAGCACCCATGTTGTCGCCAGCTTCACCGCGGTCGAGCTCCTTGTGGAACATCTCTGAGACCTACGTGAATATACGTACGGATTCACTCTCTGGATGGGCGTACCGATTCCGGTCAAGGTGGTCTTTGTCTTAGAGCCATATCCAACAATCTCAACTTCGTCACCCTTGTTGCAGATACCGCGCTCAGCACGCCCAGTTACGACAGTTCCACGACCAGAGATGGAGTAAGTGTCTGAAGGCACTTTTAGCAAGACTACAGCTGTAGAATGATAGAAAATACTAACCCTCAATTGGCAGGAGGAATGGCTTGTCAAGGTCGCCTGCGATAGATGAATAGAGTTTCGAAGCAGAGATGGTGACAAGACGTACGGGGAGGGAGCTCCATCCATGAGTCGCAAGCCTCAACTAACTCAACAATCTTGCTGGCACCAATTTCGGGGTTCTTGCCCTCCAGAGCACTAAGAGCAGATCCCATAATGATAGGCGTATTCTCGCCGTCGAAGTTGTACGTGGAGAGCAAGTCACGCATCTCCATGTCGACGAGCTCAAGCATCTCAGGGTCGGAAATTTGGTCGACCTTGTTGATGAAGACGACCAGCCTTTTAATACCGACTTGGCGAGCCAGAAGCAGATGTTCCCTAGTCTGAGGCATTTGACCATCGGTAGCGGATACGACAATGATAGCACCGTCCATTTGGGCGGCACCGGTGATCATGTTCTTGATGTCTGCGCGCCAAAGGTGAGCCGGGAAGGTATCGTGGAGGACGCGCACACTCACAGTCGGCGTGTCCGGGACAGTCGATGTGACCGTAGTGCCTGTTGTCCGTCTCATACTCGACATGTGCTGAGTTGATGGTGATACCGCGAGCACGTTCCTCTGGTGCCTTGTCAATGTCCTTGTAGTCTGTGAAGCTTGCACCTCCACGCTCCGCAAGGACTTTGGTAATCGCAGCAGTCAAAGTGGTCTTGCCGTGGTCGACGTGTCCTAAACCGCATTGTCAGTAACGAGAACAGAGATTAACCACTACCTCACTCACCTATGGTACCGATGTTCATATGCGGCTTCGCCCGAGAGTACTTTTGAGAGGCATCAGCGTAACCGCGGCGCGCCACTGGAGAGCAAGCAAAGATGCATTCACAGACTTATACAACCTGCACACTGCGGCCTACGCACCTGGACCGCCAAACTTTTGAAGGAGTGACGACTGTTGAGTGAACGTGGGGTGTCTAGCGGCGCTCCTGGCACACACGAAGAGTGACTGGGGCACTGCAGCAGGATGAGCAACACATGTAGCGCCAAATTGCTGCAGCACACACACCTCTTGTGCTATAAAGCCTGCGGCCGACGGCCCTCGAAGCTGCCAACTGTGCCCTAAACATGTTCAACGTAGTGCGGCGTGGAAGCGGATGCCCAAGTTTTTTGGAACGGGAATAGGCGCTTGTCGGAGTTATATCATGGCGCCTAATTGATGCGCTTTGCCGAATGCCGACGCCGGGACGCTTTTCCCCAGATTCCGGTTCACGCAACCTCTCCGACCGCACAACATGGCCAGTCCAGAAAGACAAGAGCTGCTCAGAAATGCTGTTGTATTTCTCAGGGATCCGAAGGTGTGTACTCAAAGTCTAGTCCCTCCCAAATCAGCTTACATTAATAAAGCCATACAGACCCAGTCATCCCCGCTAGCTCAGCGCGTGCAGTTCCTCGAGGCCAAGGGACTGAACAGCTCTGAGATTGAAGAGGCGATGCGACAGGCATCCGCAGGCCTGCCGCTGCCACTCAGCACCTCACAACAGTACGGAGCGTATCCACCAGCGTATGGGCCTGTGCAGTACACCGCTCAACCTCCTCATCAATGGGACTGGCGAGACTACTTTGTGAGCGCATTTGTGGTCCGTAGCGTCGAGAATCTCACGGCTGGGCAGATCACGGCTATCGTCTCAGGCACTGTGATGTATGGTGCGGCTGCCCTCTTCAAGGCAAGTACAAATACCGCGAATATGATACATTTGTGTATTTACGGTGGTACAGAAATACGTCAAGCCACATCTGCATCCGCCGTCTGCTACCGCTTACGAAGCAGACAGAGATGCTCTATCTGCCCAATTCGATGTCGCCGAAGCTATGCTAAAAGAAATCCAAGCCGAAACTGCCGCGGTCCGGGTCGCTGTCGAGGAGCAGACAGCGAAAGTCGGTAAGGTCACACAAGAGGTTGAAGTTATCGTCGGCGAAATGCGAGAGAGTGAACAAAAGACTCGCACTGACTTGCACGACATGAAGGATGAGATTCAACATATCCGGGAAATGGTACCCAAGGTAGGAATTCACGTGTCGCATGCAGTCAGAGATTCACGGGCACTTCTAGATGATCGAAAAGAACAAGGAAGGACACAACCAGTCGCTGGCAGAGCTACAGCAAGAATTAAAGTCTCTCAAGGCGCTACTGCTGAGCAGAGGACCTGGGAGTGTAAGCGGTGCCACAACGCCTATCATTCCGTCCAAGCCATCTATCCCTGCATGGCAACTTTCCGGGTCTAATCACTATTCAAACACATCCTTGTCACTACCTGCGTCACCTGGGCCACCAACCATACCCACTGCTAGCGGGAAAGGAAAAGAGGTCGATCTAAACAGCAATGGATCATCTGCATGAAGCCTTTCGCTAAATCCTTACTATATTTCTGTCTTACCATTTCATACGTGTGGCGAAGGGACATCGCATTGATTTAATTGCCGCGTCGACCGTACGCTCGATGCTAGAGTATAACTTACTGGTCGAGAAGAGGAATGTAATAAGTGAATGGTAATAAACGCCACGATGCGTACATCGGGCGCCTACCATGAACCACTGCGCACCGCTGCCCGGAGACCAACACCTCAGCGAACGCGACTGGCCACATAAGCTTCGCCTCCTGCAATTTACATGGTCTTGGTGAGGCATACGGCTTAGACTACGATGTATCACCTAACCTCAGTCTTTCAGAAGTAATGTTCACCTCATGGAGGCATGCTGTGGAAAGCGCTGTAACCCAACACTCTCCCAAGCCGTCCCTAGACGGAACAAATACTACTGAGGAAGAAAACACGCGTGGATCACTAGATTCAGCGGGGATACGCCCAGCCTCCTCCTCCTCCTCGCAACTTGCAGAGACTGCGCTCAGCTCGCTTCGCAAGACTCTAGTGTTGCAGCGACCAGCCAGTCCACTGACAACGTCCGGTGCCAAGAGTCTGGAGAACCAATCACGACCGCGTACTACATTGGAGGATAGGCTTAAGGCAAAGTTTGCGATAGGAGAGGCTTCCAATGGCACGTCTCCAAGTCAGTCTACTCGATCCACTCCTTCTATCACACCTGTACCCGTCGTAGAGCATCCTCTCTCACCCGTGCCCCCGGAACCACAGCCGACATCGTCCTCGGAGGATGTTCAGATACTGTCACCTAAGTCTGTACCCCTTCCAGACTCTCCTGTGACTCTCCTTGCAATTGCTTCGCCAAACCCGAGGTTGGCAGCGGCAAGCCACCCATTAGCCTCCATTGAGTCTAATTCACCATCTGCCCTTGATCTCGACGCGCCTGACTCCAACGGCCATGACGAAACTCCGCTACTGGATCCTATATGGGCCAACTCCTTGGAGATATTAGCTCACGACGGATTTAGCCCTACCCTTGCAGACGAGACTGCGGTCAACGTCGAGCCAGACGAGGCCAGTATCGTTGCGGACGCGCCGGCAGAAGATTCGACATCATCAGACACACCGAGCCTAGACCGTCCTTCGGAAATGAACGACCCTGAGCCCGCCGCGATTGCGGAGCCTGTCTCGCCAGAAACACGTCAACAACCCCCACCGTTACTTGCCAGTGAGGAGCCAGCCCCCACGTCTTCACCTACCATAGACGATCCGGCATCCTCACCCCCCGATGCAACCGAAACATCTGTCCCGGAGGAGATCACCGCACAGGCTACGGTAGCACAAAACGACATATCAGCTACGCCTTCGCCTACAGCGCCTGAAGATGTCGTTAGTGGACACGATATTTCATCTGTTCACAACGACCATCCTTGCTCGGTATTTGTTCCAGAAGATCCCATAGTGGAGCCCAACGCTCCGCCAGTCATCGAAACCTCCGACTTCGAGGCTCTGCAAAAACGGTTGAAGCTAGTCGAGCAACGATTCACCGGTAGGTAACAATATTTCATATGTACATTTCAGTATCATTGATAGTGTCCAGATGTGTCAACATCCTTCAAAAGGCTGCAGACGGAGAGAGCAGCTGCGGATCGTGTATTGCGAGAGCTAACGCCAGTTGAGAGTCTAACTGAGGCTGAGGCTCTTCGGGACTTCTTTCAGAATATGAACCTGAAAACTGAGGCGCGTATAGTAAACCCCGATATCTGTGCAACTCTTGACCTTGGATGCAGATGGCACAGGACGAGATCAAACGCCTCAATGGCAAGCTAACTAGTATGCTATTTACCTTCCATACGTGGACAAAAGACGAACTGAAGTTATTGAAGGACAGGAAGAACGGATTGAAGAGCTTCGTGACATTCATCGTCTCGAATCGAAATCTCAATCTGACCAAATCCACAAGCTTCGCGCCCAGCTTGACGAAGCTGAAGCTCTGCTGAAGGCAAGTCAAAATTCAGCCTCGCACATAGAGGCGGAATCTGCCAAACGCAAGGCCGAGGCCGACCGTTTACACTCCGAAGTCGAGAAAACGAAGACCGCGGTGAAGGATGAGGAAGAGAAGCGCGTCAAGGCCGTCAGTCTTCTGAAGACCGTCCGCCAGAAGTTGGTGAAGGCAGAGAAGGAGAGAGATGACGCTACGAAGGAGGTTCAGAACTTACGGGAAAAGCAGAAGGAGGAGCTGGAGAAGGATAAAGTCGAGAAGCAGAAGCTGCAAGACGAGATACGTAAGGTGAACGTCGAGCGGGAGACTGCCGTACAGGGCCTCAAGGCTCAGTTCGACAAAGAGGTCGCAGGCTTGAAAGAGAAGTACGAGAAGGAGATCTTGGCGCTGCGGGGTCAATACGAGTTGGATGTCATAACGCTGAGGGTAACCGTTTACTGTGGCCATCATTCGATAACTTATGCTAATGACGACATAGTCTGTGCATTCCAAGGAAACAGAGACCAGCAACTCCCGTATTGCCGACCTCGAGACCTCCGTTCGCATTCTGACAGGCGAAAAGGACGACATCTTTGACCAGTTACAGATGCGCCAAGCCGAGTTGGAGTCATCGCAATCCCACCTCGAATCTCTGCAGAGCCAGACGGTCGAGCTCCAATACCAACTCCGGGAGGCCACTGACCGTGCCATCCTGTTAACCGAGGAGCTGGCTGATTCCCGCAAGGAGCATGTCAGTAGGGTACATGGCTCACCTCCGACTGAGGAGGTCACGCGGCTACTATCGGCGACAGAAACCAAGTATGAGGCTCGCATAGCGGATCTACGCAGGCAGATGGCAGCAGTTGAACGTGAGCGAGACGAAGCGGAAGGTCTCTTCAGCAAACGTCTTGCAGAGAAGGCGACGGAGCTGGAAAGGTTGCAGATCACCGTCAACGCTTCTACGAAGGACCGTGCGCAGGACAACGAAGCTGTAGCCGCGCTACAGAAGGAGATTGACAACCTGAAGGAGACAGCCACACTGCGCGAACAGCTGATAGTAGAGCTACAGGCCGAAGCCGGGAAGATTACCGAAGTCGAGGTATGCCCGCACCTATCTCAGTCGACCGTGTCCGTTCATCCACCAACCTATAGGGTACAGCCCAGGCCCAACTAGAAGAGATCCGGAGTAAGGTCGCTACTCTGGAACATCAGCTGGAAGAAAGCAAGGTCAGAGAGGGTCAAATGCGTGCGCATGTCAAGGTCTGTCTTCGTTCAGAGTCATTATAGTAAAGACCCTGACCACTAGTCTAGACACTGCGTGAAGAGCTTAGAAAAGTCCAGTCTTCAGCTGCGCTGCTTGAGCGGCAACGGAACCCTGGTGTAGGTTACTGGGCTGCGAGATCCGACGGTCCTGTCGAGCCGCGCTCCCCTACCTCGTCGATGTCCGATCTCGCAAAGGACAGTCCGTCACGACCAAGTTCGCCTTCGACTTCGAGGTCCGATGAAGAGGTTAATTTTGAGTATCTGCGGAATGTGATTCTTCAATTCTTGGAGCACAAGGAAATGAGGGTAAGTGATTCTTTGTAGATCATGTCAAATACTCAACCTTTTGCGTAGCCTCATCTGATCCGCATTCTCTCGACTATTCTGCGGTTTACCCCTCAAGAAACTCGGAGGCTCATCGCAAAAGTTTGATCTACTAAGCCAACGACTGTTCAGATTATTTATATAATGGCAAGATTGGATGTATACCCGCTCAATGCTTTTATCACCGCTTCGAGGTTTCGGCGCAGCCACCCTACACCACTACACCTAGTCAGATTGCAGATACTCAGCGCGTGAATTGCAAGAGGGGTACGAAAGTCTTGCGCACACTGACCTCCCTTCGCGATCAAAATGGCTACGGCACGGCCCCCCCTCCGTTCGACATAAAAATTACATTCGGGTGTTTGCAGCTGGTACAAATAGGATAGGTTATGTATAACAGAAATACCAAAAACGCGTAACGCCTGAGCCTGTAGAAGCACAATATCCATGGCCATGCCACCCATTAGAAGGTGAATATCCTGTTCCAATCGAGAAGTTTTGCGAATAACAAGTCTACTAGGTCTGCTTGTATACTCAAAATTTTGACACAATCGAGTTATCGATAACACGAACGGATGAGAAGTGGTTGTACTACCATTTCACAAATCTTGTATCTCTCATGCAAACTTCAAGTTTGAGGTTGGTATTAGGCGTTGACTTTTGACTCTCATGCCAGAACGCCACAATGCCAGCGCTTGTTTTTCTCAAGCTTACTTCTCGTTTCCACCACCTTTCACAGACCTTATCGCTGCAGACGAGATGCACAACTCCGACTAGCAATCCGAACCTTGCGCAGATACCGACTTCTAAGTTGAACCAGGTCCAGATGCTCGGGCACGACAAACCGCTGAGGCAGACGAGGTTTTAGCCCGTTAGCCGCATGAGTAAAGCGCAAGGAATTTATGGTGTTAGAGCACTGGGTGGTGCGACCTACGCGACGAATGGCCTGACATGCACCACGTGTAGCCAGAGCACAGTATTGATAATCAGAAAGGTTCAATGCTATGTACAGTAGAATATAACAGTCCTGGTATACAGAAATATGGAGACAAACTGACAGTTGTGGACGTCATAGCAAGGATTCAGACGGCAGACGCCACGTATACATCCCTCCTTCAAGTGCGAAAGTCAATAGTAAGGTCAAGACAAACCAAAGGCTCGTCTTCAACAGTAAATCCCCGAACCGCGACGTTAAACGGAGCTATCGAAGTCTGATTAGTGCAAGAACAGACAAGCGTCGGAAATATTAGTTCACCTTTCGGGATTTCTTTAGGCAGTTCTACGGTATGTACAACCGTGTATTCACCCTCTTCAACGGGGCATTGGATATCGGTGTGTGCGTTACGTCTAGAAAGCAATGAGCTCACAACTCGGTAGTGTTATCATTGTACGTACGCTTCCTCGCACAAATCGAATTCACGATGAATGAGTTGGATTCTACCAACCTTGACGCTCACATCGGCGTAGGCTCCGTCCTGCTTCCATCGTCAATAAGACGTTAGACACGTTAATAGCGAGATATACCTCGATTTGCTCGTTCGCTTGACCAACTACTGTGACGGTCATGTTGGCGCCTGGCTGCGGGGGGTCGGGCGAGACTTGGATGGACTTGATACGAACGGGATCCGAGGGTTTACCTGACGCCATGAGAGGTATATGAGGTCAAAGAACGCCGTCGTGAGCATCTGAAGCCCTACCACATTGCGTCCACTTCCACTTATCGCTCAGCAGGGAGCCGGAACCTTGAAGGGGCTCTTGGAAACCCGCTGTGGCAAAGCCTACAGAAGCTAGTGCCAAAAGAGCATAGAATGAAAAGCAAGTCATGGCGGCCAGAGTGAGAGTTGGGTGGGAGGTTGGAGCCGACTAGGCGAGCTGCCTGAGGTTGGCACCGCCGTCACGTGCACTCCTCCTTTGGGGATACTGGGGCCTGATGTTGGGCGCCTATCAATTGTGTCATTATTGGGCGCTTCTGCGGCTGTGCGGAGGCCAACACAGTCGCCGCAAGAAACTGCGCGCTGCAATTCCACTCCTTGAAGACCATCTTCCATCATCTTCTCCTCTCCTCCTTCACGTATTGTTGGTACTTTTCTTGACCGTTCAAACGTGGGTTTTGGCTGACATTGGGATTTAGACGATAATCTTCTGAGCCTCGTCTGCGACCAGGCATAACGTCACCACTTACGAGCAGGCCCTCACATAACACCTGAACAATGAAGCCTCGCGATTACTGTTGCTGCGCCATTCCGACCGTCAACGCTGGCATATATGCTACCCTGATAGAGCAATTCACTCTAGGCATCGTTGCAGGCACCTTGTCTATCGCTACACCTCAGAGTGAGTCGAAGTCCGTTTTACCGCATCCCCCTTGCCTCTAAATCAGATGCGCAGTCGTGGGGGCGGTGACATTCTCTGCTGCCAAGTGGATATTCGCCATAATATGCTATGTTGGAGCTGCGGTGCAGGTACTCGGATTCATTGGTGTGCTTCAGGTGGGCATCCCTTTTGTTACACACGACATTCCTTTCTGAAGCCTTTCTCTGTACCCAGGAGCGTGCGATCCTCTATCGTCGTTATACAACCTTGCACCTCTTGATTACTCTTGGTGCATTCTCCGTTGCTGCCGTATGGATAGCACTATCAGCAGCGAGACACAGTCAAGCGAAGTCAGGCTGTCAAACACGCTTCTTCAGCGACTCCACCGAAGCTTCAGAGGCGAACACACTCTGCGACATCTTCCCATGGGTAGACGTCGGTCTTATGGCCGGCTTGTGGGTGCTTCTTGCCGTGGCTCAGGTGTGTCACGTCATCTCCATGAGCCCCTCAAACATACTGAATCCTCGCTCCAAGGTGTACTTCTACATCGTGATTTCGTCCTACGGGACCGGCCAACGCCTCGATCACGAGAAATATGACTCAATGTATGATCCCACACGCCCTCTCACCGCGGACGTTGCGCTAAACAACCGAGATGACCCCTGGGACGCACGACACTCTGACGACATACCTTTAACTTCACGTTACGAACATGGCAGGGGAGACAGTTTCGCCAGTGTCGACACCATCACCGCCGACAAGCCGCAGGGCGCGCCGTATGATCCTTATGGCGGTGCATCGTATCCGTCAGAACCGGGCGTTGCATACACCCAAGAGCCATACCCTACGCCCCACGTCCAGGACCCCTACTATAGCAATTCATATGCAGGCGGGAGTATGTCCCGTCCGGAGATGACACAGCCTCATCCTGGTGCGTAGCGCCCCCAGTGGGTTCGTGAGCCTTTCTTACGTTGTCGGTCTTGTCTGACCGTGTGTAATTTATAGCCGAAGGTTCCTTCAGACGTAAAACCCCACGTCTTCAGAAACCGTTGTCGGAGGACTTCAGAATCTAGGATGTACATATCTCGGACAACCTACTCTACTCGTGTCGCCGTATTTACTTCCATCGCTTTTGCTATCGGACTAGTAACGTGGACATTTTTCAATTTTGCACTTTCAAATCACGTATCGTTCCCATCCCGTCGATGAGTGCATAGCATAGGGAAGGATCGGATATCAGACGTTGAACAATCTACGGGCGACGATGAGACATTCATTTGCAACGCTTCAAGCCACAAGGATAACGTGCGTCGGCATCAATCAAACACAAGATCTTTGGTACAAATTTTGTTTCCATTGAACTTAGCGTCTAGCTAGAGCTACATGTAGCGATGAGCAGCGAAAAAAGCCTGCGTATACGACCAAAAGCGAGCAGGACCGAGGAAATAACACGAAGAGATTCCTCCGACCGTCCAGTCACTAGCAAATCGCCGCATGCAGCTTTGCTAGCGAGAACCGCCCCAGCGGTACGGACAGAGGTATGACAGCTTAGCAGAGGCGGAATGGATAAGTAGAAAGAATAAACAGCGATGCGCGGCATTGCAGGAGAGGCGTTTAGTCAAACTTCCAGGTCATGCCCGTGAGGCGACCGACGTCTTGGTTGGCCATCGCGCGGAACGCAGCGGGCGAGAAGTCGAGCGAGAACATATCGCAGCCGGTGCAGCGGTCGGTGAGCGCGACCGTGACAGACTTGCCTTCCCCTATAGATTTGGGCCTAATTAGTCATAGTACCAGGCGCGATGCGTATAATACGTACAAGTGGCAGTAGCGGTCCTGCCACAAATGGGGTTGTTGTTGGGGTTCCCGCCATTATAACCGCTGCGACAGGCTTCAGTACCCAGGCCCGAGTATCGTGGGCGAGACACTCACGGGAACGTATCGAACAACAAGTGGGAGACAGCGGCAATAAGCTGGTTGTCGTTGTTCGTGATACCGCAGGCACCAAGACCGGTCGCGTACCAGGTGGCTAAATGGCGATAATCAGCAGCAAAATTGATATTGGTGCAGAAGTCTACATACCATCTCCACTGTGCGTCGCAGTCAACAGGTCACTACTAGACGTCGATGTAGAGGCAGCGGCGGAAGAAGAAGTGGTCTGGGCCGCCTTGGTGGTAGTGGGAGTGGCCGAGGTCGTCGGAGCCGCTTTCGAGCTAGTGGACGGAGAAGGTGCAGCGGAGGAAGATACAGCCGCAGGAGCCGACGACGGTACCGCAGAGGTGGAGGGAGTAGCAGACGTGGAGAACGTGGGGACGTCACCACCGACGTTCACCGGCGCGGAGGTAGGCTGGACTTCTGCGGAGGTAGACGCAACAGCACTCGACGAGGGAGTCGCGATGCTGCTGCTGACCAGAGTGCTCGAGGTCGGGTTCCCTGCCTTGCAACGCTTGACCACGCGTTTCTTGGGCACGACGGTGGGGGTGACTGCGAGAGTCTCGGGGACTGCACTCCGCGCGGTGAGTGCGTGACGACGGTGATGCATGTTGCGCGCCATGTGTTGGGTGGAGATGGCGGAGGCGGACATGGCCGCGGTAAGGAGCACGAGGGCCTTGGCGAAGAGCATGACTGCAGGAAGAGGGTGGGGAGGGGGAGGCTGGGAGAGTGAATGAGGGTCGAGGGTCGACTAAGGAGTGTCGGAAAGGCGAGGGCCTTTAAGCGAGAGGTCGAGGATGAACGAGGGAAAGGACGGAGACCAAAGACAACGAGGCGGGAAAACCGACGATGACCACTCAGACAGCGTTGCAGAAAGCGTAACGACCGACGCGTTCTTATACTCGAGGCGCAATTTGCCGCCTGTCAAAAAAGGTCCGTTCACCGCCGATTTGCGATCAGATCTCTTCCCAGAACGGCCCAGTTCCACATCCAAAACAGCCCTCCCGGACCCAAAAACACAGCCTTTTATACACGCTTCGGCACGCCTTGGTCCACGCGTGCTGCGCATACGTTTCTACCCTCATAGCCTAGCGACCCAGTCTCACAATCAGCAATCATTCGTATAAGGATCGTACAACCGTCGCCGCCGTACACAACTTGAACGACATCTAGACGTTGGCCGTCCCCCGTGCGGCGTACATTTTGACCAGCCCAGCGCTGGATGTCTCCTCCAATGTCTTCGAGTAGCTATCGATCCGTCCCAGTAGCATCATGCTCTCCAGACGGCTCGGTTCAGGTGGAATCCTGAACAACCGGCTGATGTCCTCCTCCGGTAGCGGAGCGAGGCCCTGTGAAACGCGGACAGCGTTGTCCTCCTTGCGCTTCACTACATATGCGTCAGCCTTCGTCTTTTCCCGCGCAATTTGACGTTGGTTGTAAGCGATGTTGCCCTCCTCGGTCTTGTATGCGTCCATAGCCTCGATGATCTGCTCGAGGTTCTTCGTGACGCTGCTCGTGCCGAGGTTGAGCACGGAGAACGACGGTGGCAGAGCAACCGAGGCTTGGGAAGACGCGGGATGAGAATTCGAAACGGGGAAGGGTGATTGCTCGCTCAAAGTCTCGAGGAATGCACCCAGGAGAGGATTGGTACGAATTTTGATCGGAATCTCTTCCAGGATGGATGAGAAAGTAAGGCGGTGGCTAATCAAGCTGAACACGGTTGAGTAGATGTCAGCACGGATGTATACTTCCAATGAAGAACAAGCTTTTACCTGTCTGCGCTGAAATTGTTGCGCTTGTATGCATCAAGGAAGGCTCTGGTGAGCCTGAAAGCACGGAACGACGCGTTGCCTCGCGCAGTTCTCGTGATGTCTGGAACGAAATTTCATTAAACAGATGATACCATGGGCGTGTCATGAACGTACCATGCACAAGGATGATACCTCCATGCCGCAGCCTCTCCTGTTGTATGGCTTGCGTGTCCACGAGAGACTGGTTATAAAATGAGCCGAGTGACATCGCCTGGTAGAAGCCAACGACGTTGTCGTCTGCTTGGACCTCTTTCAAAGATCGTAGCATAGAAGTCTGGTAACGAGCTGAGATGGATGAGTCCCGTTTCAGCAGAAATACCGAGGCAGATGCATACCAAGGCCCTTTGCAGACTTGTCTTCATCGTCGCCGAGGTGGTGAGGAAGCGGAAAGCAGTTTGAGACCTCCAGAGTGCCATCCAAGTCGAGGCCGAGCAGCATGCCGTGCGCGCTGGTACCTTGCGCTTCCCGTGCATGCTTAATAATTTTGGAGACTACCTGAATAATGGAAGATTTAGTCGATCGCAAAGGAATTCAAGGGGGAAAGTTGGGCTCACCATTCCATCGAGCTGAACGGAGGTCAAGGGGATGTCGGCCTCAAGGTCAATTGCCTTGGACATTGAAGCAGGGATGGCTTCATATGTGGGCGCAGCAGGTGTCGGGGCTGCTTGAGGTGCAGGGAGAGATGCAGCAATTGCCGCTGCCATAGAGGGTGCCGCGGCCATCTTGTGGAAGAGGGGATGTCGGGTTGGACGTTGAGGCTATCGACTATGAGATTTACCGAAAAGCTTGAATTTGTGATGATTGCCCTGGAGGCCTGTCACGTTTACCACTTGATATTTATTTTCGGGTCACTACTGTAATCACGGTCTAGCTCAGCTGGTTAAAGCGTCGTGATGGTAAGATTGAGGTCGCAAGTTCAATCCTGACGTTTGCAGCTCTTTTTTTTTTCCTTTGTTCACACTGTGTCCGCAGTCATGTCTCGCCGCGGCAGATTTGCATTTGCGGGAAAACGACTCCGCCTGATCAAGCTTTACAGGAACATTGGGCTACGATTATCTCATCTCTCCGCTGCTCGGACGCGGCAAGAGCCGAAGCGGTGAGGTCAGCAAATATTTATAAGCGCTTAAACCTGGGGTTCAACACCACGGACGACATCGAGCTCACGCTCAACCCCCAAGAACATGCATTTCTCCATGGACCGCTCGACAAGGATCATTATCCTTCTTGTCATTGACGTCCTATTCTTCTTTGTCGAGCTCATTGTCGGTGCGCGACGCATGCCGCACGACGTCCCACGCACCTTACTCACCGTTCATACGTAGGGTATGCTGTCGGGTCGCTTGCCCTCGTCGCAGACTCATTTCATATGCTCAAGTGAGTCGTGCAGCCTCACCTTCTTCAGTAATGAACAAGTCTGAAACGTGGGGTGCTTAAGTGATGTGATGAGCCTGGTCGTTGCACTCTATGCTATCAAGGCATGTCATTCACCCTTTGCACTCGTCGCGGCACTGAATCGTCTCCTTCTCATCAGCTCACTAACCAGACACACATCGACGCGAAATATTCGTATGGCTGGCATCGCGCAGAGATCCTTGCTGCCTTGGTCAATGGTGTCTTCCTCCTTGCCCTCTGCTTCTCCATTTTCCTGGAGGCTATAGGGCGTTTCTTCTCCACCCCGGGTAAGTTTAGCGTTTGATGCATACATGCTGTCTCATTCTCTTCTTCAGAAATCTCCCAGCCGCGTCTCGTCGTGATTGTGGGTTCTCTCGGTCTAGCATCCAACATTATTGGGCTGTTCTTGTTCCATGGTAAGTCATCAGTTATTTCCCCCACGTCTCATCTAAACAAACGGAGCAGAGCACGGTCATAGTCACGGTCACAGCCATGCCTCCAGCTTGCCAGCTTCAGTCTCTTCGACTCCGAGCACCCGCAGCCGCAGTGGCAGCGACGCAGACCGCACACCTCGCGCACAGTCCCCGGATACGTCAAAGCGACGCAATTCTCGCGCGCGATCGGAGTCTTACTCTTCTCTATACGGCCACCCAGCTGCAACCAGGCAGTCTATGGTACAAGCAGCCCATGACATTGCACGGTCAGGCTCGCCACACCCTCGTCGTTCCCGTTCGCGACCTGCCAACAATTATGACCAGGAAGAGACCTTAGTCGCGCCCGATACATCATCGGCAACAGCTATTCCCTCCCCGGGTGATGAGCGAACACCATTGTTGGCATCCTCTTCGTCGGATTCTGCGCCGCATGGGGAACATGCTCATGGAGCCTCTGGACACAGTCACGGTTCAATGAATATGCATGCTCTCTTGCTCCATGTCTTTGGAGATGCGCTGGGAAATGTTGGCGTGATCGCGACAGGTCTCGTCATCTGGTTGACTGAATGGTCATTCAAATATTACTTCGATCCGATTATCAGCCTAGTCATTACTGTGATCATATTCTCCTCTGCCCTTCCCCTCGGTGAGTCATCCGATAGTCCCTCAGCACGTTTTTTGTTGACATGTGCGGGTAGTTCGAAGCACATCCTTCATCTTATTGCAGGGCGTGCCACCTACCATCTCTTTGGATGAGGTTCGCACCGCTATCCTTGAGGTTGACGGTGTTCTCTCCCTCCACGAGTTGCACGTGTGGCAACTTTCGGAAAACAAGATCGTCGCGTCCGTACATGTGATGGCTTCACGCAATCACGACTTTATGCCTGTTGCCGCCAATATTAGAAAGGCACTACATGAGCGTGGTATACACTCCAGCACTATCCAGCCCGAATACCACGCTCGGAACGCGCCGCCGGAAGAGCATCTCAAGGTATGCCCATTAGTGACAAGCTTCACACTACTACTCATCCCTGTTATCTCTAGACGTCTGATGATACCAACTGCCTCATCCTCTGCCCTCCAGACCAAACATGTGTCGCGGAGAATGCGTGCTGCCGTAAGTCCATCTTGCCGCCCATCTTGTGGGCCTGCTAACCGTGTAATAGCTCCGCCTCCCCCTCCCGAAGTCTAGTCGTCTGTTGAATCACCTCTCCTCCGACATCTTGTAGCCCACTAACTTAGGTTGTAAATTAATTTTCCAATATCCACGCTGTGCTCGTGTTTTGCGTCGTATCTAATGTGCTCCTTCTATGCCTCACAGTTCTGTCGTGAATGTAGGGAAATTGGCCATGAACGAGGTCGACGACGTCAGCCGTTGCATGACCATTTTACTTGTCTGACTGCGCGCCCTGCGTTTCAACTCTCCACTCAATCGCCTTGCCATCGTCAGCGCCGGCTGTCCCAGCACAAGCCTCTTTTCCTTCTGCTTCTCCACAGATAGGAGCGCCGCGTCAACAAAGAGTGCAGCGGCCAGTGCACTGGAAATCACTCCGACGATCAATTCCACCGCGAGTGGCTGGTCCGCGGGTGTCAGATGATCTGCCGCGGTGATAATGCTGGGGAGAATCGCGTGGAGGAAGATGGGTAGCAGGGGCGGCGAGCGTGGCGAGCGCGGCATGCTGAGCACGAAGGTCGCGATGCGTCGCGGGGCCTCTAGATCGCCTGTCGTTGACTGGATGCTGAGTTGTGCCCAGAGGCTTGTGAGGAACTTGGTGGGGGTAGTGAATAGCAGGCATCGGTCGACGTCGAGTGCCGGCGCCTTCCCCGCTTGGGCGGAGGCGATGGCATCCGCGATGGCGTGAGTGACTGGGTCTACGTGGGTCGAGTGCATGACCAATGAATTTCTTGCGTCTGATCATGTATACTCAGCCTTCTGAGTGCACACTGATAAGAGACGATCCGTACCCTCTGCATTTGAACCTAAAGCTTGCAAGGCCAGTTTCCGAAGAGGAAGTGGGTCTAAGGGTACTGCACCCCGTGCTACAGCCGCCGGGCTAGGTTGTAACTTGGTTGTAGGTAATATGCGCAACATGAGAGGCGCTGAGAGACGTGGGACAGGTGCAGGACACGCTGGTGATTGCAGTAATGTCTGTAACGTCTCAATGTGCAAGATCATTGGGGGGAAGAAGCTGCGAAGTGACTGTTAGAACACAAAGATTGATATACCGCATGTGTACAACGAACCCCTTCCGTTGGATGTCCTTGAGTATGGCAGCTACAACCCCGACCAGTGTCCAGTTAAGAAGAGGGCCTGAAAAGAAGGAAAGTCCCATGATCAATGTATCCTTGTCCAGTTTTCGCTCCGCGCATTGGACGATCGAGTGCGACAGTAAAGTGGCCGCTATTCGCAAAAGACTGCAAGGTCGCGTGCTGCGCAAAATACTGTCGTCTATACCCTCGTTGCCTTTGTCAAAGAGAGCTTTCTGCCAGGAACTGAACACAGTTTTATCCTCGCCTGTCATTCCGTCAATTCTAAAAGTGACTGAAGCAGATTCAAGGGTGTTGCACGTCAAGGTTCTGTCACCAACTGTAAATTTCGCACCAGCAAGCTGCTAAGCGTAAGAATAAATCAATGCGCATATGACGATATGACTTACATGGTATTTAGCCAGTGCCAACTGGAGGAATAGAACAATGTTGCCGTAGTGAGTAACTGCGGCTTGTGGATCTCCTGCAGAGCACTCTATGTCAGTTCACTTGATAGATTCCGGGAAAGTCTGATCGTTGCGCACCTACTGTCTCACAATCATAGTCCTCTACGATCAACAAGGCATGCGCCAATAGATCTTGTATCCTGACGTGAAGTGTTAAAGTATCGAGTAAATGTTCGTGTGCGCAGAGGATATGGCAAAGATGGCCGAGAGATTCAAGGTCGTAAGAGGAAGGATATGTTTTGAAACGCTGGGTAGCACGTTAATTTCACGATCTGTACAGTGGCTGGCATATATACCTTTTGAACGACCGCGGCGAAGGCCGCATGGCTGCAGGGATCCCTACAGATTTTCTCCACTATGGATGATGCATCTTCCACATTCGTGTCGGATGCAAGACGAGACTCCAAGTACGGCTGTGACCATGACAGTCAATTCCACGTGTGAAATTAGAAGGCAAAACGTCGTGCCTCAAGCTCTGATCCGTGCTCTTGCGCCTCAGATTGCATCTTCGGGTGGAATTCGTTCGGCAAATTCGGACACAAGCTAGCGACAGTGGCAGAGTCCACTAAGCCTAGCGCAGACAGCTGATGCAATAATTCCAGCAGGAACGGGCCGCTGTTGATTGTCAATGACCTGATAATCAGAACTGCTGTCACGCCAGCCACGGTCGTGCAGAACTCACACTGGGGAGCGAATATGACTACTCATCGTGTCGGTGCTGTTTTGCTGGTAGACGATGTCGCATCTACTGAGTTGCTCAGCCTGTTGCAGTAACGATGATACTGCCACGTGCATAGCTAAACGCTACAAACATGAGTTGAGAAGTGAGGCTCCAAAAGTACTTCCAAAAAGTCACAAACCCAGTCTATCTCGGATATACTATCCATATCAGGGGATTTTTCGAACATCAAAAGTAGACGTGGCAGCTACGGTTACTGATCAGTACGCTATTCTACGATAAAAAAAAACAGAGACACGTACGCGGCCGACTATGAATGCACGCCATAGGTTGGCATGTTTACTCGAAGGGTTTGCAGCAGCTTGTGCAAAAGACGCGACCGCAGACCGCAGGATTTGCGTGTAAAAGATAGCAGGGGTCCATGCGGTCCAACGTGCCAGTGTGATGAGGGGAACAACCGCGCGACGTCCGTCTCCGGATCCAAATTCGTTTGCACGGCGTGATATCTGGGGGAGTTGATTGCATTGAAATTTTTGTTACTTATTTTCGAACAGAGTTCCACAAATCGTACTCACAAGGGCGTGTAGGACAAGTCCACACATAATCAGATCGGAGCTCATAGAGTTACCACCACCAGTATCTGATTTTACTATGGCTAACTGTAGGGTATGGAAGGCCTGGGCTTGCTGCGTCGCTTTGTCGTCATGTAAAAGCACGCTCAGTGACAGTAAGTAGTCTTCTAGCATTCCCTTGGCTTCCATTGGAATGCGGTAGCCCTGGTCTAGTAATTGCTGCCCGTTGGAGTACAACATTGAGAGTTCATGTCGCGGTCGTTGAGCTATGTCGCTTATATGGGGTAATATCATGAGCAGGAGCTGCGACGCTGAGTTCGTCACCGGGTGGAATTGGGTCGAATGCGACGAGTACTCCATTTGAAGTAAAGCCATGGCTTTACGCACGTTGGTCAACTGCTCCGAAAATTGCCCGAGAACAGGCCTTAGATAGGACTCCATCTGTGCAGAATACTGGTAGTCGAGTGCCAACTTGCATAGCATATCTAGCGTGGATGCCTTCTCGAGTTCCACCCACGTCGATAGAAACGTGGAGATAAACACATTCAAAGATAGCGTGCCATCTTGTATAGCGACTCTCAAGTAGTCACGTAGTGAAGGGTCTCCTGGGTAGGACCTGAAGAGTGTCAAGACAGAGTCTGAGCCGGTCAATGAGTAACACTTTAGTCGCTGCCGAAGGGATTCTCTTACTGCTGAGATCTGACTCTATGTCTGAGTGCGGTACATGTTCCGAGTTCTTCTCGATGAAGAGTTTACACAGACTGAGCCACTGTCAGTGAAGGGTCAGTACGCATGCCATTCGTACACATGACTTCCTAAATCACTTTCGCAGCAGACAAGCCACTCTGGAATGCGTTCCTCGTGAGCTCACTGAGAGACATGACCTATATATAGGTCATTAATGGACCTTACGCGGTAGCTATTGAATCACCTTCACGCCCGAATGATGCCCTCGAGAGACTTGTGGCCGACCACACCTAGCTAACAGATCTGGTGGTTAGTTTGAAGTTTTGGCGCCGAAATCGTGCAGTTGTTGACCGTGGGAGATGGCTCGCGTGGTTAGAGTCTGAACACCACTGCGGCAGGCTGCGTGGACATATGTTACCCCTCCAAAACTCACTAACTAACCGGGCCTTCACACTCTCCAGATACATGGCTACCGCTATCAACGCTCGCGCAGCCCGCTCTTCCATTAAATACCTACTTATCCTTGACTTTGAGGCAACGTGTGGTGACGCGGTGCAACGACAAGAAATCATTGAGTTTCCTACGTTGGTATACAACTTTCATGAAGGTCTGTGGACTGATATCTGCGCATGGAGGAGTCTCAGCTAAGAACTATGACTCTAGATAAGGTTGAGGCCACCTTTCATGAATACGTTAAACCAGAGGTCCACCCTCAGCTCACCCCGTTTTGTACAGAGTTGACGGGTATCACTCAGGTGCTCCGTTCCTGTCTCGCTGTCTGATGCAGCACGTACTAATTAAAAATGTGCTCAGAATGTTGTGGATGAGGCTCATAACTTTCCCACTGTGTGGATGCGATTCCGAGAGTTTCTCGACACTCATGGGTTCCTTGATCCTGAGAAGATGAACACTCATATATTCGTGACTTGCGGCGACTGGGATTTCAAGACAATGCTCCCTAAACAGCTGGATTTATCTTCTGTCGAGCATGGCCGTGACGAAGTCGGGCGGCCTACGGAGCCGTATAACCGATGGATAAATGTCAAGAATCCTTTCAAGAAGCACATGAACCTGCCACGTACAAATCTCGGCATGGCCGGGATGCTCAAAAAGCTGAAGCTTGAACTCATCGGTAGACACCACAGCGGTATTGACGATTGTCACAATATTCTACGGATTATCCAGAAATTACGGGAGGCTGGATGGGACCCTTCTGCCACCAGAGCCTCACGCCTTGAGTGATTGATTGGACGGGAGATAGATCCGATCGCTTCTCTTCAATTGTTTGACTCTGCTATGCTTGTGTAGTATGTACGTGTGTACGTACTTGCTCCATAACATCTTCGCATGCCTCGTGTAAATGTTGAGAACGTGACGCTGAGGAGACAATAAGACACTAGATGGTTGTTCCGACGTGAGACGTGAGCGCCGCATCTCTCACAGAGCCATGTTCACGCCGAAGTCGATTGGCTCGCTATGTCTGCCCTGTCTATCATCGAGGGTTGATACAACGGGACAGCACAGTAGCGTATACAATAAGCGAGTCTCATCATGTTTAGTTATCATTAAGACGTGCGACCCAGATCCATGCCTCTGGGCAACGGTTTCTTTTTTGAACCATAGGCACAGTGTATATGAAGCGTTCATGCGACATGCGCAAAGGTTTTGAGCCCTACGCCTCATCCGAGTCGATCACCCGTCATGTCGCCAACCTGTACCCTTCCATATGAAGTGCTGTTCGAACTCACAAATGATAGTTCATACCGGGCTACTGTACAAGCTCAACGGCCCGAGGATAACTCAAGAATAGGACCCGTAATACTCTTACACTGCAGTGAGAGCATCGCTTTAGTTTTAACCGCGGGAAGGGCATACAAATATGCAGTGAGGCAACATGGGAGGGAAGCGAACCTATCGTAAGTGTTCCACCGTACATGGATGCGCATAAACTACACATGTTGTTGTCAGAGTCAAAATCTGGGATGATTGCCACTGTACTATACACGAAGCCTTTGCTCCATTAGCTCATCCGCACGACGATGGAGCTCGAACTACCATCCAAGACGGCGTGACAGTCGCATTTGCAGCATACAAGACGCATGCATCTTACAGACGAATGTACGATACGGCGTTAACGAGTAGCTTTGAACGTACTGACTATATAGTAGCAGACTATAGACGAGCTAGACATCACTGCGCGTACAGCTGTATCATAGTGAGCGAGATGCCTGAATTTTTGCAGCCCGCCTACGATGAAAAGACGTTAGTGCTGGGCTCGGCGTGTATTTCGAAAGAAACCTACGTAAAAATATTCCAAACTGCGGTCTGGTTGGAATAGAAGGTATTACCTGGGACAAACATAAATTCCATGGATCGCAGCAATGACTTGAAGGTCTTACCATCATTTGGTGAAGCCTAAGTCGGAAGACATGACTTCAGCACAACTCAGGCGGAATGGAGTAATATCACATACCCCATTTAATATCGCATCGGCATACTTGATGATTCTATTACCACCGTCTTCGGTCAAGCCCAATTCGCCAAATTGCCATGGCATGATACTGAAAGCCGCTCAACAAGGCGAAATGCATACACTCGGATGACACTTACCCGCTACGGACAGGTTGTAAACATTGGCAGATGATCAATACCCGGAAGACGAAATACTTACGCATGCTTTGTATCCAGCGCGTGTTGCACCCATGTAGGGTAGATTTCGGTCTTGTTTTCTAGAAGGTTTCGCAGATTTAGCAGCGAGCTGAAAGTCAACGAGAAGGCGTGCGTTACCGAGACCTCCCACTCCAAATTCTTCCAAAATGACCGGCTTATTGGCCTTATTGCCAGCTAATTGAACCTTACGTCAGAAAAATTGCAGCAATTGTACGCATATTACACACCATTGATATGATCGCTTATCCACTCGAGACCCCACGAGGCTGCAGTCCAGTTGCTCCCAGGGAAATCCTCGTAGGTTTAGTTCTGGTTAAGATAAAATGAACTAAGACACGCAATAGTTGAACTTACAAGCTCTGGGTACCTAGCGTGCGGAGTTATGCACCAGACAAAGGAAGCTGAGAGAGTAACATACCAGCTCTGAGGGTACAGATGCTGTTCACCGTTTTAGTACTAGAGCAATCGAGGTTCATTACGAACGTCACGTACATAGGTCACGAAATCAATGTTCGGTATTTGCAGGTTGCGGTCGAAATCTTCGCCAGCTAAAAGTGGAGTTGAGAGGAAGACCTCAGATGCGAGGTATGCATAGTAGCAAACTAACACTAACCTTGGCCATTCCAGTTGTAATCGCTGATCAACTGGCCGTTGGACCAACTAAGATACCCGTGATAAGGGATATCCGCATTTTCGGAGCGACTGAACTTACTATGTGCGCGGGTGGGTCCAGAAGAAGTGACCTTCACCGCCCGTAGTGACGAGGTGGTTGGGATCCCTGGAGAAGGGTTGAAAGGAAACAGCAAGTGACAAATGGAGCGGATGACGCACAAGTTCTTGACGAAGTCGGACTGCTGCTTATACCATTTGGTCAGGCTTTGTGCCCCACTCGCAGGGGTGCAGAGTGGCCCGGAGGGGAAGGAGTCGCTCGAGCAACGGGCCTCGTTCATTAGCTCCCACGCGAAGATATTCGGCGAGCTCTTGTAGCGCTCGACGATTGTACGAACATACGACTCTACACCTGTTTAGCCTCAGTACTGAGCGACCGCTAAAGACTTACGGTACGCGGAGACAATTCGGGAGTCGGTGAAGAAGACATCGTGCGTAGTCGCCCCGGAAATCCAGTCGATGTACAGATCAGATCCCTGTGGAGACTTCAACACCATAAACCTGATAGGGCGACTATCGACCTACTCCGTACCCAACCCTGAAGAACCGTTAGAACTCGTAGAAATAAACAAGCTGGAAACATACCAGTTGTTAGTAAAAGCGAGAATAATTTTGATCCCGTACTTTCCGGCTGTCTCGATAACGTTATCGAGACGTTCAAGACCTTGCGAGCCGGTGTTGAGAGCATAGGTGCTACTGTTCCAGACCTGGTAATACGTCAATCCGGACTCCTTGGCACCGGCGAGTTCAGTGTCATTAATAGCATTGAAACCCTACCGCACCCATTGTCAGTCCGGCCATGTCGAAGTAACGCTCAGACATACCCAGGTTCGCAAGACTTTGACTCCAGCTTTAGCCATGGTCGAAAAGGTCTTCTCCACATCAGTTTGAGTTAGGAGGAGCGGTAACCACTGACGCGGTCCAGAGGCGTCGGCACTATCCGTATATTCAGATATGATACACGCACGTAGGAGTTCGCGCCGACAAACGCCTGGAGAAAGTCAGATTATCGTATGACGTCCTTAAAAGGCTGACTTACGAAGGGTTTGCCATCTAGCTCGAACTGAGTCCCTTTGGTAGTCACGAAACCGGCAGGAACACCTCTCGCAGTAGGTCCGGCGATGACACCTGCCGCAGCTGCAGCCAGCAGGGCAAGTTTGGTCAACGACGACGAAAAAAGCATTTTGCGTAACGCACCATTCCTCGACGCGGTGGCATATATATATACGTCAGCGACGCATTCTGCGGGACAACTTCGGAGACGATCAGCTGAACTGTGTGGTTGAATACTCCGAAGGGCAGGAACCAAGCAGGAAATATATATCGCCGAGCCTACCTCCATGTCACATTACTTGCGCGTAGTGTGTGTCGGTACGCCGAAGGGCAGGAATTAAGTTTTACCCAGCCCGCCTCCCCGTAACACCCCTTGCGCGCAGGCCCGACGGAGGTCATCATTCCCAGCGCATGCTCAAATATCCAGATCGTCTGTATGTCATCTCGTGTCATGGTCCAGGGTCAGAGGTGCATCTGCTGACCTTGAGTTCGCAAGGAAATGGTTCATCCGGGTTTGAGCACATGTGTGCAGGCTGGGCTTCCCCTTCGCGAACGCTTGGAGGTGCGACCTTGGGTGAACTCACTCTGTACTGCGACCTCTGGCTCTACAGTATAGCAATGCACGGTGGCCCCTACACAAGCGAATACAATAAGTTTTATTCACAACGACTGGGAAACACAAGAAAGCCTCAACGAAAGCAACTCGATTTGCGCTGTACTGCTGTTACATGTAGATACGAAGCAATGGACTGCGATTAGGCTAGACGTTACTTTTGAGTGTCCATGACGTTCTAGTCGGCACAAGGATAAGTTATGCTCGCCTATGTTTGGCGGCGACATCGACAACGCCATCGTATGTCAGGAAGTCGAAAGCCGGGGAGCGATGTGCGAATGATGGGGAGCGACGGGGTCGGGTACAAGAAAGGTGTATTCAGGGATTCGGGATGGGATTGCGATTTTTCGAGTGCGAGGAGGATTCTGTAGCAGGAAGACGGCATCGGAGAAAAGACCGCGAAGGCTCGAAGGCATTGAAAAGGTGAAGTGGAAGAGAGGATGAACAGCTTCCCGAGACGCTCTGCGCTGGCGGGCGCTATAGCATGGGGCGTGCTCTTCGGTGCGCCGCTTCCCTCGTAACCTCCTGGATGAAGCATGGACACGGCGTACGTGTGCGCTCAGTCCTGCAGTTCGTCTTGCTGCATCTGTTCGCGCCCAACTCTCCGCTCCTTCTCGCTCTCTAACTGGTTGTAGAGTAAGAAAAGGGCCTTCTCGTTGGCCTCCGGAGTGCCAACGATGGTGAACATGCGTTCTCCGGTCTCATCGTGTGGCTCCTTCGCGATCGAAATTTTCGACCCTGATAGACGGCGAATCTCTGTAATCTTGGTACCATTACGGCCAATGATACAGCCCACCATGTCTGACGGAATGGAGATGTTCTGAGTACGTAAGTTGCTCGGCTGGGTGGCAGGCGAATTGGGGGATGGTGAACCACGGCCGCGAGGCGCATCACCGTTCGAACGCCGCCCTGGCTGCTGTCCGGGACGCCGTCCTGACCGCTCATCGGCTACTCCGGGGTGGAACAAGACGGTACCAGCTCCGCGCTCCCAGTCCTCCAGTAGCGCTCGCCCAATGTCCTCAATGGCACGTCCTATTGACTCGGAAGAGCCGTGCACCTCCACGATGCGTTCGGTGGACTGAGGCAGCATGTCCTTCTGCGCGAACATACGAGCTCCGGAGGCGTCCTGAATAGCCTTGATCTTCAGACCGCTGCGGCCAATCACGCTACCCATGAGGTTATGCGAGATGAGCAGGCGGATGGACGACTGGGCATCAGGGCTGGGAGAGCCGGGGGAAGCTGCGCTCGCCGAGGAAAGCTGGCTGACAATCATGGCGTAGGCCTACGCGCGCGTCATGAGCATCGGAACCGCGCATATATGCTGCGGGAATGGCATACCTTGGCCACGCCCTCGACCGAGCCGGTGACAGTGAGCACTCGTTCGTGCACGCCTGCGATGACCTTACTAACCCCCGCCTTGACAGCTGTTTGGTCACGGAGCTCCGCAACGTTTTTACCACCCTTTCCGATGATGACGCCGGCATCTTTGGTGCTGACGAGAGAGCGGAGGGTGAGAACATCGCCGCCAGCTGGCGATGGGGAGCGGGATATGGGTTGGATAGCTGCAAAAAAAGTATGAGCTACGTTTGCGCCGACGAAGCAAAGCGGGCGGCGTACCAAGCTCGGCTTGAATGGGACTGTCGGAAGACATGGTGAGCGGGTTGGGAGGGAGGAGAAAGGAGGGGAAATAGGAGAAAATGCGAAGGAAAAGAGCAGCGGAAGGTTGAGGTCGAAGGTCAAGATTGGCAAGAACTGAATTCGTGTGAGATATTTCAACGGTCTCGGCCGCGCCTGAACGCGTCAATTATCGCTCGCGTGGCATCTCGGCAATGACCGCCTGACATGCTTGGGTTGACTAACTCAGGCGGCATGATACACAAACAACCGACAAACAAGAGAGCATCCACCTCGAAGAAACTTGAATTAGACGGTTATGTTGTACAAGTAGCACTGCAACGAACAAGAGCCCATTACAGCAGAATGCATCATATTCATGTAGCGCACCCGCGCGTGCGTGCATGGGAGCCTGAGGGCAGTAGGGCGGGTACATGGATCGACTCATGGGGGTGGATCATAGACAGCAAAACAGTGACAGATGAATAAAAACCACGGAATGTGTCGATCTAGTAGCCCAACTGCGTGAGGTTTTCAAAAGACGAGGCGGTGTCAGCCACGGCCTTTTGGCGCAGCTTAATAGCAGTGAGCTAAGCCAAGGCGTTCAGTATCGAGTCATCCCAAAGCGATAAAGCGCCGTGCGTACCTTGCGCTCGTGGAAGGCCTGAGCCTTGATCTTCCTCTTCTCCTCGAGGCGGTCGACAACGTCCTTGTATCCCCAGCCAACCTCATGCGACAGCCGCTGTAGTTTCGAGGTTATGGACTGTTGCATTTGTCGCCCTAAAGAGAAACCCTCACCTTCACTGTGCAGTACTTGCGACCGGGCTTCAGCCGGAGGACCCTCAGGGCCTCGGGTACAACCATACGCTTCTTACGGTCGTAAGGAGGAGGGACACCCTCAAAGAGCTTGAGGCGTTCAAGAGCAGCCGCGCCGCGGGCTGTCTTGTGGGGAACCATACCGCGAATCGCCCTGTAAAGGATCTTCGAAGGGGCGCGGTGGTGGAAGGGGCCAGACTTTTTGGGGTTCACGATGTGACGTTTGTGAAGGAAGTTGTGGTAGCGCAACTAGATAGACAACACATCCTGTTTAACTCATTGGACTAGAACCTTGGCCCAGTACGACGCACCTTGTTGCGGAAGAAGCTACCCGAAATGTTAACCTCCTCGCACCTCACAACGACAATCTTCTGCCCGCTCAGAATCTGCTTAGAGATAATGGATGCAAGCCGGCCCAGGAGATGGCCCTTGCCATCAATGACGATGGGGCTCGAGGAGAAGGTGGCCATGGATGTCTGCAATATCGCGTTAAGGACGTTTGACTTCGCGGTTTAGAAAGCTGGAAAATGGCACACCTGTTAGAAGTACAATTAGCTCGTCGGTCGACGTGTATGAGCAACCAGCCTAAGTAGTATCTCACCTTGAGGATCTTGAGGTCGGTACTGGTTGGCGGACCCTACTGACTGCTGCCCCGCACTGTGACAGACCAGCCACCGTGACTGTGACAGGTGCTGCATAGTTCTGCGGCGAACTCCGGCAGTCTCGTCCACGTGATTGGCGACTGTATCTATTCAGGCGCTCATCCCGCGCCAACATGCTATTATACGTGTTTGGCTAACGAACGTGCATTCTGTGTTTTCCTACGTATTGCCCAAGGGCCCACTGATATCCAACAAAGTTTGCAGGTCACCAGCCGGACATCGGAGCGCACTGGATTCCGTCCATCGCTGGTACATAACCCATCATACATATGCGGTTCTGTAGGCCAGTGTGGCCGAGCCCCATGGAACAGTACGACGCTCGCCGAGTGATACCCTGCTGATGTCCCGGGTGAGCACACTGTCCTATCGGTTATCGAATGTTTATAACGCACCTTCGCGAAATCCAACCCACGTAGGGGGATCGGTTGACTGTGCTGTCCCCGCGTAGGTCAGAGCAGAGCGAATATAAGGTCTAGAACACCTGCATAGTTCTCGTATGACCTCAGCTTGTCTACCAAACCCTCGCCGATAACATGCACGGTTCTCACGTCCGTGATGCGAGTGAAAGATCCGCACTTACGAAAGGATCATCGTACAAACCATACATGCTTGAGCATTTCCCCGTAGTTCGAGAATGTAATCGACCCAGAAGGTAGATTCCGAGCACATCTCAGGCGTCGAGGCGTCACCATTGATGCAGATGGGCGAAACGTTCCGTAGTGCAGAAGGGGAGACAGGATCAGAAGAGCACCAGTTCCGGTTGGCGGTGCCAAACGAATAAATTGATGACGCAGAAGGGACGGCGGTTGGGACAATGCAGATTGCACGTTGAATAGCGACCAAGGTCCAAGGCTTTTGAAGCGAGCAAGATCCAACGTAGACGTTCTTTGATCGGCAGGTAGCGGTGTCGATAGAATGCGATATGAAGCCGGGTTGGCAGTATATAATCGTGGCGAACAACGAGGTTCGGATGGGGCACAAGCGAGACAACGTAGAGGACACGCTGTGCGACACAGACGAGCAGGCAGGCAAAAGTTTGCGGTGATGAGATGGAGAGATCAGTCCAAAGCGCGGAAATTTGGCGCACAGGAGACGGCTACTCCCGGAGCGGAGTTGAGGAGGTCATCGTGCGTTGCATTTCTCGCGAGTGTTCCGTAGCCCGTCTTCGCTCTCGCATTCGTCAAACATGTCTTTCCTTCGTCTGGCTGTCCGCAACATTTCCCGGCCTCGCATGGGCTTTGTTGCCCCTGCTGCCTCTGCCACCAGGAGCCGTATCCTGCAGAGCGCGTCATACTCAGCTGCCGCCGGTCTATCGAAGGAACAAATCACGGCGCGTGTGTTGGATGTCCTCAAGGGCTTTGAGAAGGTCAAAGCGGACAAGGCGAGTGATAGGCTCGTCATAATGCATGTACACCGCTAACCATACCACCCAAATAGCTTACGCCTGCGGCGGCTTTCGCGGAAGACCTCGGCCTTGACAGCCTTGACGCGGTTGAAGTTGTCATGGCGGTAGAGGAGGTGAGTCGTTGCTGCACTTCGGGAGCTAAACAGGCACTAACTTGGATGTAGGAGTTCTCTATTGAGATTCCGGATGCGGAGGCAGACGAAATCAAGACCGTGGCACAAGGTATGTTGTCACTGTATCTTCAGTTGCATCAACTCATGCGTTATCCGCCCAGCTATCGAGTACATTGAGAAAACTCCTGACGGTGCGTCATTTATGACGTTGCTTCTAGGAAGAGAGAGCTGATACATCCCACAGCGCACTAAATCTGCATACTTATGTTTGCAAGCGTTTATTACCTCGCCGTCACATAATTGTGGAATGACGGTGTCAGCACAATACCACGAGCAATAATTTGAGCGTGCTAGCAATCTTATACGGTCACGACTAGTCAGAATGCATGTTGAACTTGCATGACAGATCCAATCCGCTTGCTCTTCGTACGGCGCAATGGTTGTGGTGATGGAAACTAGATGATATATATCTTTCTGTTGCTGTGTCTTCGCTAAAGTTGCGGTATACTGTGATGTTACCTCGTTGGCAAGATTGTTCGCGCCAGTAGTAGTACGCTACCAGTGGTGGGTCCCTACAGTAAGGATTCCTCTATAAGTATTCGTCGAGGAGCGTGAATAAGTATCTTAAGCGACGAGAGCACTTCCATTAGGATGCAATGGGTGAACCTTGCTACTTCTCTATTCTCGTAAACGTAAATATGCTGGTACTTGTGCGCGAATGATTACGCAGTCACGACCACCCGCGCGGCAATGCGGACTTGAGAAGATTTGATCGCTTCACTAGGATTACCGTTTTTGGAACGGAGTGCCAGCTTGAGTTCGGAGGACGACTCGGAACTGCTTGCGACTTTACTCACCGACCGCCATGAAGCATGGGGTCGCATTCCGCAAGTTCTCGCGGCCAACCGCGCACAGAATGCTGATGTTGCGGTACGACCCTCGGCAGCTTCATACTCTGAGCTCTTCTAACTTTGACCGCAGAAACCTCGTCACTTCGCTCATCAAGCATGAACAAATCAAGACGACCTTGCCTAAGGCGAGGGATACCGCGAGACTTGCGGAAAAGGTCAGACAAATCTGCAGTGTGCATTCGCCGTCTCTAAAGGAGCGCGTCCACCCAGATAATTACCATGGGCAAGAAGGGAGACCTTCCGGCCTACCAGCGCGCCAACTCCTTCTTGCTCGAACCCAAACTCACGCCCAAGGTGTTCAAGGAGCTGGCTCAGCGATATGCCGACCGTGTTGGAGGCTACACCCGGATCCACAAGTTTGGCAACCGACCTGGAGACAATGCACCGACCGCCGTCCTGGAGCTGGTTGACAATCCTCGGGATCTCAAGTTCGAGATGACTGCACGAGCGGTTGCATGGGAGCTGCTGAGCAAGAAGGTCCAACAGGTGGGGCCTAAGACAGCGCTTGATTCCGGTATTCAAGGCGTAGAAGGCGTGGTTCAGCGAGAGCAAGCATTGGGCCCAAAGGAGAGGGGTCTCCTGAGGGAGAAGACGCGATGGAGTCTGCAGAAAGTACTGCGGTTTAGGGGAAAGGACGCCAGCGTCGAGCTCCGAAGAAAGGCAGAGGATCACATAGTGCGTTCATCGTAACCATTATTGGCTGTTTCTCTTAATGCGCTGTCTCAGGATACACTCCTCGCCAAGCCTCTTGCATTGAAGGAAATCGCCGAGCAGAAGCTGAAGGCAGATGTGCAATCTGAAGACACGCCTCTTGCTGGCCGCAAGGCCCTGCGCCTGAAGGCCGGCGAAGTTCTGCCTGGCAGTGGCGAGAGTGCATTACGAGCTGCTCAAGGTGCTTTGGGCGCGGAAGGCAGTCGAAAATGGGTCCATCGCCCGAAACTCGGCATAGACACAGCCGCATGGAGCTCGCTATGATCATCTTCTCTCTTGCTACGCTACGCGCACTTTATACATTTTATTTCCTAGATATCTAGAAATTTGCCGCTGCCTCCAAGTCATCCGCGTTCAGCCAGTCCGCTCCGTTATTCAGCAACAGCTCCCAAACAGTATGTCGAATTTGAATGGGCCAGCCCGGGGTGTCCCAGAACCTCGCCTTGATGTTGCGCTCGTGTGCATCGTTGACAAACTTGGTGAGGTTGGCCTGCTGGGCGGGTGTGAGGTTGCCAATACCAGGCCAACCGATGGCCACCTCGTAGTCAGTAGATGCGAGGGGAGACAAGGTGGGATCCCAGGTTGTGTTGAGAGATGGGTCGGTCAGCTGTGTCAAGGGTGCGTCGAAGAAGTAGTCGCGCGGTGAGAGTGCCTTGACCTGCTCCAGCGGACTGTTACCCGTGCCGACCACGGTTATTGCTGACTGTGTCAGGGTTCCGTTCGAAAAGACCGTGAGGAAACCCCCGTCGCGAAGAGGCTGGAAAGCCTGAAGGATAAAAGGCAAGGCCCTGGGTCGTCCAGATAGTTCAGCGCAAGCAGCTTCAAAAAGCTTGACCCGACTTACTCCACGCCATCGGTCTTGATGTCGATTAGCAGCTGCAGAGGCGTTCCGCTTGACGTGTCGAAAACACCGCTGTGGACAGGACGATGAGACTCACATTTCAAGGGTAGTGTCAATTCTTACTTGGGGGTCGTTTGGTTGACAGTGAACGCGTCTTTAGGGTTCTGGGCCGCCAGAATTTTCAACAGAGGTTGTATGTACAAGGAGTCCAGAGTCCTGTTCGGCGTCAGCGCGGCCACTTCATGGCCAACCTGCAATTCCGTTCACGCGAGCAGTCCCGAAGTGGTATTTCTGCACTCACGAAGAGGGTTCCGTTGATGAGCCAGACGTCGGCCTCGACGCTGCCTACTCCAAAGCTAAGGGCCGACAGCAAAGGTACGTCTCTCCAATCTGTCAGAGTAACGTAAGCTTGACAAATAGAACATAGTTATGGCTCAATACGCACAGTCGTTGTGGGAGTGAATCTGCTTCGGCACAAGATTTTGCGTCAGCTGAGTAGGGTACTGCAGCAACGGCGAGCTGGACGCCTCAAGCGCGGCTATCTCGGCGTCGATGGTTGCCTTGCCGCGAACGAGGAGGGGCAGTGCGGCGAGCAAATACAACAGATACATCTTGGGTTATTTGTCCTCGAACACGCTACACTACTTGTCAGCTAGACTTTATATCAATCTGGTCAGCGGGACTTCGCGAAGCATCAGTGCGTCGGCCCAGTGAGAACGTGCGTCGTCGCCACACCCCACTCAAAGGTCCCATGCAGATTTATGCACACGTGTATATCGGATTTCACCAGGAAGTACTGCGACGTGCGAGGGTCTTCATCATCTTGATTTGTATCGTTTCATGCATAAATGGGGAGAAAGAAGCAAATTATGCAACATTGGACTCATGAATTTGATGCACATTCGTTATAGCACCACAGGTGCTTAGGACAAATGCTTTGGCTTTGATTACGATTAAATTCACCTCACACTTCCATATAGGTCCACTCGCTTGCCCTACGTAAGTCGAGTGCCTCGTTCAAAGCCTCACGATACTACATATCGTTGAGTGGCACACGGCGCGTGATCATACTGACGGCGTCATGGGTTAGCACACAGCGAAAACGGCGAGATACTCTCACACTCACAATGCAAAAGTTGAATTCGCCGGAACTGATCAGGATGTGCTTCCAGTGCTGTTGGACAGGAGGCATTACCGATGACGCGGGAGCCCTTGACGGGTGAGCATAGCACATGTAGTCGGAGATGACACCACCGACTTGCGCACGGTCTTGAACACGCCTTGCTCGAGTATCACAGTTTGCTCGACCTCGTGCGGTGCGCTCTTAGGCTCACGAAACGTGGCTACGCATCTGTGACCATCAATGGTATCTAGCGGCGGACGGAGCACAGAACGTAACCCAGTGAGGCGCTATGTCGATACTTACCTTCTGGACACCAGCTTGTGAAATCTATACGACGTTAGTCTCGCCGACGTTGGTGTGGTCGGATCGGTTAATCGTTTCAATGTCATATTTTTCCACCGCGAAGTTGAGTCGATATGGCACGTTGTAAATGCCAGTGTCTCTGTTTGTTTTGTAGACCTAGAGTGTGCATTGACTAATAAGCCCAACGCATTACAATGCATCTTGACAAGTCAAAAGTCGTCTACGTAATCGCGTACGAGAATGACCTACCAGTACAGCTATAGTAACGCCCTCCTTCGTGCCGGCATCGCACTATCGGGGACGGGAAGCAAGTTTGGGTGGCTCTTGGGTACGTGAATATACTTTACACATCCGCCAGCGAAGCCTCCCGTCAGATGCGAATAACCAAACATGCTGGTTGGGCGCTAGCCGTACATGCCATTGATTAAGCTGCGTGAGAAGGTTGCCCAGTGTTCGAGGTAACTGTGGGCTGGTTTGCTGACGTCGAGGAGTTGGTCCTGTCACAGATAGACGACGGTTTCTCGAGGTGACAGGAGCTGCCAAGCCGCAAACGCGGTACTAGTCATCATGACTATAGTATCACCTGGTTCGCTGGCATAAGCACGGACTCGGAGTTCGAAGAGGTGAACGTCCTTTCATGGCGCTGCCACCGCCGCGCCCCTTGTAAGTTATGCTGGACTTGCACGGACACACGGAGTGACCCACGGCCTAGTCGGAAAATTAGATGAGTACCATGTCGTGCGCAAGAATGTGCGACTCAATTTCGAGCTGCATCCATGGGAACTTGTTGTACGCACGCACTGCATACCATATTTAAAATAGAGGCATTCGTCTTTCAGTCTGCACAGCAGAGTTGCCGTCGCCTGAGAGTGTAATTACTTCAACAGCGACAGCATGAATATGTCGTCCTTAATTTGAGTAGGACATGAGCTGAGCAAGTCCTGTGGACGCGACGTTGGCCAGAAGTGATATCACAAGCAAGGCTCTCGGCGATCACCGAATGCTCGATCAAGTTGATCGACGTGGGCGGTCCGGCAGAGGAAAATGGTTGTGTCCGGGATGCTCACAATCGCGCGAGGCTGCAGGCAGCGTCAGCGTACGTCTCGTGCAACACCAGGTTCCCATGCAGTTTGCCCGAAATAATGTCGTCTTGCTTCCACACATTCAAACCAGCCCCTGGCCAGCAAGTGCTCTCACGATGTCCAAGGCTTCCGCAATGAACACGGTGGGAGCACGCACCCCAAACATATCGCTTCATCATGGTCATAGGTTGCCTTTCCTTCCCGAATGCTAGTTTGTCTCTCCGTCGCCGCGGTACCGGCGTTGCCAGACTGGCAGTCTCGCCCTCGCTGGCCAGCGTTTCCTTGTACGTACGCCGCAACAGCGGTGTGCAGTGCCTGAGGGCCACACGTCAGCAGCCTAACCCCGCACCCGCAGACGTAGATAGAACGCACCTCCAGTTTCACACCAAAAGACGGGCCTCAATGTCACTCTGCCTCATGTCCACCACGATGCAGCGTGATGTAATCAAGGATAAACGATATAATGTCATACATACTGATACATGCAGCTGCAACGTTGGCCGCAAGACAGGAGCAAGAGTGTAGAGCGCGGCTGTGTGTAATATACCGTGATATAGGGTACCTGGTGGATGCAATAATAATGTTATGAGGTGGCGTCTTGCCACTGGGTATGAAGTGCAGATAAACTCAGAGTCCGAGGTCCCAACAGCCCTTGGGGGATAGGCGCGTCGCGCTCGCCGCCCAGTCTTCCCAGCCCCCCTGCGAAATCACGTTCGCCAGGCGCGTGAATGGGTGCAGCCAGGCTGGTTTCGGCAAGACAGAGAAGAGCTAGCAAGACGAGCGCGTGCGCGCGGGGAGATAGTGCGACAGAGGCCTGGAGCAGAAACGTCAGTCGGAGCATGGACGCAGACACGAAACGCAAACCTACTGGGCCTGTGCTACGAATCGTTCCATATGCAGAACCGCATGTCCCGCCACAGGCGGTCGACGGTTATGCCGTTGACTGGCCTCCAAGGGCCAGTCGAGCCGGTGGACATTGGCAGCCCTCCGGGAAATAGTTGCGAAACTGAACAGTTGACGTCGCGGTACGACCTGGCGCTGCATAGAGCTCAGCACTGGGCACAAGAAAATACACTGTCACTGCTCACGTAACATTGACTACCTTGGAACGCGTCTTGAGCGCGTATTGGTACACCGACCCTGTCCACGCATGTGAGCGAGGTGCGCATCAGAAAGGCAGCCGAGCCGGGACACACCTGCGTCGAGAACCAACGTGACAGACTCGCCTGGGCGTAATAGGACGATGGTGCCCGCGTTGCGGCCATAGTCGCGTAGGAGCTGGACGGTTGCACAGTCGTGCGTGTCGTTGACGAAGTCGAGGAGGACCTCGTAGTCCTCGGTGCGGGCGGGCATGGCGGAGGGGGCAGAGCTGGCGACGACGCAGATGGGATAGAGAGACGTGCGGCGGAGGCAATAAGTATAGGGGCGGTAGGGAGAGTGGGAGCAGAGAGTGTGCGCAGAGGGACAGGCGGACGCGGAAAGCCTCGAGCTTCCACGGGTGCGGCTTCTTTTTGACGTCCAGATCTGAGGGCGAATGTCAATGAGCGTGGTCGCTCGCTCGCAACGGAGAGTGGCGAGATTTGGACTCCAGACACGGCTGTGGCAGCGCGAGGGCTGGCGGGCCTATTATTCTCGGGGCGTGCCACGGCAGAGAACGAACATCCGGACCTGTAACCACGTTGCAACCAGGGCTGGACGAGCGCGGGCAGGCTTATTGTGCTGGCGGGCTCAGCGGTGCCGTGAGACGCCAGAGGGCGAAACGGAGCGGCGGTGCGCAGACGAGTGTGAACGCAGCTCAACCCGAGCAGACACGCAGCAGCGGCGAGGCAGCAACAGCCATGTCCTCCTCGTCCGGCAACAAGATTCCAACCATCGCCCTCCATCTCCCAGGGTCGCCCATCTCGGCCGCTTCCCGTGTCCTGCCCAATATAGCAGGCGAGGATGTTGGTCCATGAGGCCGCCCGCACAAGGGAGATTCAGACTACAATGGCAACACACAAGAGCATAACAACATACAACACGCAGCATGCTAGCTCCGTACAGCGGTCCAGTACTGGCTCTCCTCTGACCGCACCGCCCCCTCCACCGCATTCTCAAGATCTCCTTCGCCACCGGCAGCGCCCAGCGTAGCCGCCAAGTCTAGAACAAGCGTTCGCACAGGCGACGCAGGCAGTTTTGTAAAGGGCCCAGGTAGCTCGCCGCGGCTGGGGTGACTTATCTTGAAGAACGGCACCAGGCGAGCCCGCATCTGCGAGAGCGTCTGGTCCAACAGCATCAGGACAACTGCCCCAGCGTGAGGAACAAAGGACATACCTCGGCGTTCAGGATGAACGATCTACGCTGCGCAAGCCGCAAAAGAACTCTCAATATTGTCTGCACAATCGATGAACAGATCAGTGGCTTCCCCAGCGGACAATACGCAAAGATTACCTCGGTCGCCGGGAGATTCGACGATCCCAGTTCCCACAACGTTTGTGGGAGGTGGAGCAGCCACTGTGTAAACTTCTGTTCCAGCACAGCATACCTCTTGATGTGAAATTGGCCGCGATATTCGATCGCAGTATCAAGCTGTGCAAGCTAGGAGTCAGGAACACCTCGAGTTGACCTCGGTCATACACTCACGAGTAATAGCCGCCCGATGAAGTCGACAGTATGCCGCTTAACCGCAGACATCGAAGCAGCCTTGACTGCGTGTTCTACGCAAGCTTGGACCACATTCTCCGCGAACTCGGCGCCGGGAGTGTTGATCAACGCCCAAACAGTGGGCAACAGCGATACATACGTCGTCGGCGTGATTGATCGAGGTCCGAGGGTCTGTGCATCGGCCCTCTCCGGTGCCTCACCACGAAGGAGCTGGACGGAGTACTCGCTGACACGCTGCGTGAACGAGTTCAATTGTCGCGGAGGCTGCTTCGAGCTCGTCGCAGCACGACGGACCAAATTTGTCGAGTCATCTGACCTCAGTATGAGCGTCGACGTTAGTTCACAGAAGACCAAGTTGAGATCTTGCAGCGATTGTTCAATCTGAAAACAATTAGTGAGCGAAACCATCTGTGCTTCGCGCTGGAAAGGTTCAAACCTTCACATCTCGCCTCGCCAGTGGGGACGAGCGCACTACGAATGGAAAGTACGGAGACATGTGTCCTAGCAGGGTCGCCAAACCGTCATAGACAGAGTAACGTGCCTATTGTAATCGGTCAGTACTCTAATAGCGTGTAAGCAAGGGTTGTGTCTCTCACTTCCGAGGCCTCCAAGGGCACGACACCGTAAAGGCACCGGGCCAGTTTCCCGACCGCCAAGACCATTTGAAGTTCAGTCTCCGAAGGCGTCGAGCCTGGTGCAAACGCTGACGGTGCACAATCGAGAAATGTGGATACTAGCGTTGGTTGTAGCGTGCGAGCAAGATGCTAGACATTTGGTGAGCGTGAGTAGGCATACGGGCTGACCAAGCACATACCGATACATATGCAGACTCAGCCCTTATTCCTGAGCTAGAACCAGCACTATCGCTACCGTCCAGCGCAGGTATCGACTCCAAATTAGAGAGCGAGTCGAAAGACCAACTTTCGACCAAATCGGAGGCAAGGAGTGGGAAAGAGCCGACGAAATCTTCTTGACCGTCTTCAGGGAAGCTCTCTTCTTGCCATTGTCTGGCGGGCACGGACGTCGGCCAAGAAAAGGCGGGCAGAATGCTGGTGTCAAAGGCTTCGAATGCAGACTTGGACGTAAACGCAGAGCCCATGAACCATGCTGGAGTTCGCCGTAATTGTTTCGGTGTTTCCTCCTGAGAGACATTGTAGCAATTGAGGTCCCTAGATGATATAGCTTGGGAAAGGAAGCTGGAAAAGGATCTTAACACAACAAGCTTCGACTAGGAGCAGGTGAGCCATCTTTCCCGCGGTTCAAAAAAGACGGGATACCTACCGCAGGTGATAGTATCACGCTAGCGGTTGATGTTGCTTGTACTGGGCCAGTGTCTTGGGAAAGCATGAGAAGGGACCTGGGTTTCAGAGTTGCCTGACTTACCTCCGGCTTCGCCATAGGCAGTCCCTGCGTTCAATACTCCAAGATAACCTTCTAAGATCCGAGAACCGTGACCAGCGTGGCCGTCCATCCAGCCTTCCACCACGACATCGGGGAAGAACTCTAGGAAAAGGTCCACGAAACGGATAGCATCAATGCGAATTTCCGGGAATATATGCGTCTGGGCGGAAGTAGTGAAAAGTAGGAGAATGGAAGTGTGGGGTAGTAGTGCGTCCTGTAAGCGGTATTAAGTATGTCTCTTTTATCTTCGAGAGATAACTTACGCGCGGTACTCGGGGCAACAGCCAACCCAGGAATGTAAGCAACGATTTACGCACGTTAGCATCCTAGGGGGAGGAGTTGAGGGGTGATGAGTCTTCCTGCGGCTGTGAGCCTAGACTCACGTCATCTGCGATCATTCTAGCGCAGTTATTCAATGTCGTCGAAAGGGAAGATATAACGATGTCCGGATAGTCTTCAAACAACTCTCGAAGTCCGACAATTGCATCTAAGTGGGGGGTTCAATATGTGCAGAGTGGTAAAGCTGGGGTTGTAACGAGGACTCACCTTTCCTGACGTTCGCGTTGTAATGTTTCAATTGCGATATGAGGTCTTCATTGGTAAGTTTGCGCCTGGTAGTAGGCACGCCACGGTCGGCATCATGTACAATGCCCTGTGATGGGAGCGCGATGGCTGATATTTTCGTCAGACAAGACCTCACATCATCCGAGCACTATACTCACAGCGAGCCTTGAAAGATGTATCTACCGCATTATTCGGCGTTTGCTTGCCCTTGCCAAGTTTAAGCTTTGCTTTCTGAGGCAAAGTAAGTACAACAGGCACTAAGAAGTAACCACGTTTCACCCACAGAGAAATCCGCTGCCTTTTCCTTTCTTTTCTTGGAGCTTTTAGGCATCTTGGGTGCGACGGTGAGTTGTTAAATCTGCAGAGTCGGGAAACGGCGAGCGCAAGCTTTCATCGGGCGCTTACTTATTTAGTCTTTTGCTTCCTCCCGCTCAGGTCTCTGTGTCGGTCTATATCCCATTTACATTTGACGTCGCTGCATCGAAGATTGGTACCATGGAAAGTAGCTCCGGTCTCCCCACCCATCCGTCGCTACCTCGGCCGCCCCATGTCGCTTGCTATTCGCCGCAGGCGACTCCAGGCGTGTACCAACAGCCGATAGTGTCCTACCCACAACCTGGCCCCAGCAATCCCTACCATTATTACGTGTCGTCACACTACGCGCAAGCGTATATGCCCGCTGCTCCTTTGCCTACGCAAGGCAGTATGCCTCAGGGCCAATACTACACACCCGCAGGTCCGAGCAATCCACAAAACTTCACAAGTCGCCCTTCAGCGCCTTGGGTTCAGCCAGGAAGCGTACGGTGCAAGAAGCAGGGCTGTCGCTTTACAGGCTCGCAGAAGTCTGTGGAGACACATATGATGGATCGACATCTCATCTATCCGCCGGGATGGGAGGACAAGAAACGTAAACCTGATTGGGACGCCGATCCGAGCCTCAAAGGGTGCGTACCCGCAGTGATCTTTTTTGAGGCATGCTACATACATTCATTCGCATAGAAAGGCAATACCTATCCAAGGCACGGGCATCAAACTTGACACGCCTGAAGCAATTGAGCAGTGGATAGCGGAGCGCAAGAAGCGGTTTCCTACCGCTGACCGTGTCGAAGATAAGCAAAAGAAAATGGACGACGCTTTGTCTCGCGGACAGCTGCCTTTCGAGGATACCCGTTTCCCAAACAAGAAGAGACGGCTGAACGACAATCGTCACGAGAGTCTACCCATGGAAGTCAACTTTCGTGGAAGAGGGCGTGGTAGGGGGCGTGGTCGCGGCCGCATTTATCCTAGTGGGGGTCGGGCTCAAGGGACGCTTCCCACTGTGGCAGCTCAAGTCCCTCGAGAACCCACTGCAGCACGACTGGCTCAGGCAGACGTAGCAGGGCCTGCAGTGCAGCCCAGCGCGGACGACCAATCCGCATCCGATTCCGACTCAGACGGAGCCCCCGAAGTGCTCTCTTCGAAAGCGGCGGTCGCTGAAGACACCGTCGAGCCTCTCGCCAATAATTCCTCACTTGCGGCCACTGAGGGGCAGCACGCACATATACGGAAGCCTATACCGAAACAACCTCGACGCTCGTTACAGAATCCGTTCGCGTCGAGACCTGCGTTTCTCCGGAATGTGAGCATAAGTACAGTTTATCTGCGTTACTGCTATTGATTTGCGACATAGCTGCTACTCCCAGAGATCAGGATGACTGTCTCGAACCTTTCACAGGCAATACGGTTCCTGGTCGACAATGACTTTTTAGAGAATGTGGAGCTACGGCCAGGACAAGCCCAGGAGAAGATGTTAGAAGTCATCTCGTCGACAGAAGCAGTAGCAGATGTACCAGCACCATCCGATGTCCCATTTGCATTGGGCGATGAACAGTAAAGTCGCCGCTGTTGCAGCGTAGTGATGGCATTGGAGTCACATGCATGTAGCGTAGAGTGGTGGTATTATACAGTATTACTGCAAGAACTATCTGCTCTCCTCGCTAGATGTGTCCATCTCACTATCCTCCTCGCTCCCTGACTCATCGTCCTCCTCGTCGGCCTCGACGTGTAGCGACCGCTGGTCTACACTGAAACCCATCTTGGTGAGCTCCTCGCCGATGCTAGAAGCTTTCGATGGTGCAGTTACTACAACCGCGACAGATGACGATGGGTTGAACAAGGGGAGGAAGTAATTTTTCAGCGCCCGAAGGACGTCCTCCTTCGTTACGCTCTGGTACTTCTCAAGCAACTGTATATTGTGGTTTTGAGACACGCCTTCCAGCGCTTGATTGATGAACGACATGATGCCCTGAGACCGGTGTCAATAATATGCAGTGGAACAAGATATGTATCTGACTCACAGCTCGCCCTGGGGTGGCTACCCCTCTTGTGACCCCGAACACTATGCTGCTCTTCGCTGCATCAAGTCCTGTCTCATCTAGGACGATCTGATCATGCTTGTCAGAGCGGTATACGGCTTTGAGACTTCAGCTTACCGTCCCATCCACCAGACCCTCGATAACAGATTTAGCCTGCTTGAAGGCTTCGATGGCGTTCGATGACTATCGAGTGACTGTGAGCACTGGGTCTTATCGATAATTGTAGGAAACGTACTCGGTAGAGGGTGAAGTTCACAAGCCCGGGCTCCAACTCCAGATTTACGTACGCGCCATACGCCAGTCCCGACCCTCTGATGTACCTCTACTAACGGCGTCAGTGAACAAAACACGCACATAACAATACATGCGCGTACCCAGAGATAGCTTTCAGTGGCATTCAAGATCTCACTCGCAACACGTAGGGCAGGATATTCCGGGTGCGAGTAACCTCGAATACCTTTGCTATAATGCGTGACAAACGAACTCTCAATCGTCGGAAGTGACACCACGACAGCCTATACAGGTCTCATCAGTATGACACGGATAATAGAGGGGAAGCTATACTTACCTTTTCCTTCGGTTCCTTGCCGGTAGCGTTCAAAGTCTCATAGGATAGTCGCACATTATTTAATGGGCTCTCCTGTGTTATTCGTCAGCCTAAAAATTAGCCACTATCGGGCTACGCACTGTCAGTGATTTGCTGAAGTATTTGCCCCATGTGCTGCGAGGCTGTTCAATGCGCAAGACATTGCCGGTAACAGCAAAGCGTACACCCGAGGGGTCAGTGACTGCAGTGGAACGATTAGTCACGATAAGACGGCTTCAGCCGGAGCACGTACCGTGTGTCCTGATCGTTTCAAATGCCTTGACTACTTCAGCAGGAGTCTCTTGCAGTTGTTGCGCGAGCTTGGGCACAAACTCGGCCTGTGGAAGGACCCCACTGAAGCGACTAGTCGAATTTGCATCGTATAGAAGTTCGGAGCAGACCGAACCCAAGACAGTGTTACCGTCTCGCTTGAGTTCCGGCAACGACTGGAGGGTCTTTGCAATGGTCACCTGCAGTCTGCTGATATTCAGAATCTGGCTTTTGATTGGATGAAGATATGTACCTCTCCTTGTCGAATTTGCTGCCGTACAGGAGATCCTTGAGCCATGCGACTGCGCTCTCATACTGTGATGTCTCCACACGAATGGCAATCTTGAGAATCTCCGTGAAGCGGCCACCAGCACCGAAGCCGACATCGTATGATACCGTGTCGTTATCGAGCTGGTTTACGACCTCTTCATGTGTGAGTTCCTCGCCTGTCCCTCGCTTCACTGGCAGCGAGAAGAATGTCGAAAGATAGATGTACACATACCTGTGCAGATAATATTGATGAGGAGTGCATCTCGATGGGGCAGTGGACTTACGGGCGAAGTTCATCTGGGAGAGTGGCTAAAGACAGGTAAGCACTGATCGTGACGAAGTCGGACTGAGATTTTCAGGTAAGTCTGGATCGAGGAATCGACATGCGGGTAGTGAATTCACCTCGACGTGATCATACTGAACAAAGAATGACAATTCAGAACCATCAGCCTCGATGTGCTGAACTAGATCGGCATTGCCGGACTGTTCGAGGGTCTTGCGACGACTCGAACCTACTTCCTGGAGACTCTGGACAGGGATCCATGAGATGCTCTTGACACTTGGGACTGGGAAGGACTTGAGGATTTCGACAGGGATTTCCTTGTCATGCTCCTTTTTTGCTGCTTCGAGCTCCACCTCTACCTTCTTCAGGCCTTCTGGTCCCAAAGCGTCCTTTTGTTTCGCGATCCTAGCCTTCTCATCGTCCTCTAGCCGCTTGGCCATGGCTGCTGAAGGCTTTCCCACCAGGACTACACGGTGAGGGTCGATGTAGTATCTTGTAAAATGCTATCAGAAATTATTGGTCTAAGGATGATTGTTCGTGCTCACTTCCTGAGGAGTCGGACCCAATCATCACTGGACCAAGTCCTAAGAACGTCGTATCTTGGTATTTCATCGAGGGCAGGACCGAGGTTAGAACCGTCCTCAGCGCCGTACAGAAAGTCTGTGATAACTGTTCCTGAGAACGTATCACCTTTCGACGACTCGACTTTGCTGCGCAGCTGGCGCTCGTCGCGGTCAATGATCATCTTCATACGCTCCATATCGAAGCCTTCTTTCGCTATCCGTTTAAGACTGTTTTGCAGCCTCTCGTCGAATCCGTCTAGATGCTCCGTAGGTGCGGAGCCGACATAGACGTTCAACGCATTTCGTGTTGCGTATTCTCGCTCCTCGAAGTAGATGTACGTGCTAGGACAAGTTGTCAAGGAATTCCTTTTGACGTTCAAACAATCACGTACCAAAGAGGGGATTCTATCTCTACGTATTCCTTGTTCAAAGGAGCGGTAGATGACGACGTAAGATAGGTGCCGAGCATGTCGATAGCCTACACCAAGGTCACGTGTTAGTGACCAACTTTGACTGTAGAAAATCGCCTACCTTATTCTCGAGATAGTCAGTTGGCGAAGGTCCTTGCCAGCTGATAGCAACTTCGCCGACACTTTCATCCTTCTCTGGGAACTCAATCGAGTCTTTCTTGGTTTGGGTGAACGACGGTTGGCTTGCACTGGGAGTCTCCAAAAACGGTCGTCTCCAGCCTTTGCGCTTCGGCCCGTGGTTTTGGCCGTGAGCGATGATAGAAGGCTCCACTTGCGTCTCTAGGACGTTCAGTAACGTGTGTGTTCCGGACGCAAGCTTGCCCGCCACAATCAATGTCAAGTTGTGGGGGACATAATATGACCGGTGGTAGTCCCGAACTATACGGCAGTATGTGAGAGGAATTCCGTTTGCAAAGTATGGCGACATACTTTGCTCTACCGTAAGCTCGCGCAGGGCTTTCATAAGTCCGCCTGTCTCACTGCGATACGCACTGCCTTCAGGGAAGTGTAACTGCTGCACCCTGTGATGACTGTAAATACGCCGGCAGTGTACCCTCTGCCTAATCCACGTACCGAAGAGCCATCAAGTCCCCAGACGTATTCTCGCGGCCTTGCATTTCGCTATAGACAACACCGGAATTTTCTCCTTGGCCATTGATGTGATGAACCTGGTGCGGAGAATCTTTGAATATAGTTCAGATGAAAACACACGGAACTCACTTCAGTGATGAAACCAGCCTTCGTCAATGTTGGGTACAGTATGTGGTCGACGTATATAGGCAGGAGTTGCAAGAAGCCTTGCTCTCCAGCAGTAGAAACTGTGTAAGCTGTGTGATCGTTATCCGTCCAAGCGTTCGTGCCATTTGAGAACCCTCGATTCGCTAGATGGTCGATGATGCCCTTGTATGGATATTTCTCTGATCCCATGAATACGAGACTTACGTGTGCCAAACTTTAGTAAGCTGTTCACATGCACATGCCAATATAATACTCACTGCTCCAGAGTATGCGGACATCCACTGTCATTGAATACTTCAGGCAGTAACAACATGAGAACCGTAGCAGATGCATTGGCGATGGGTACTCACTCTCTGTACCGATGACAAAGTATCCATTGACCACGGGGGCTAAGCTTCGATGTCAACATCTTCATCCACATCACCAACAGACCACTGCGGTAATTGCATTTGCAACGCACCATTATAGTCCAGGTGTACGACGCTCAAACCGGTGGCCCTACTCTTCCACTTGGACACCAGGATATCCGCGTAGTCTAGCTTAGCCCGAGTGACCAGATCGAAGTTGCCGTACTTCTCCTCTATCCCGTTGGCGACCGGAGACATACTGAGATTAGTCCGTGAGTTAGAATAATATCTTGATAGTGGCCCGGAGTGCTGGCACAGCGCAGAGGTCCGGGTAGGGCGGGAGAGTAGAGTGCTAGAGAGGCTCTGAGGGAACGATGGTTTTGCTGAGCGTAGCAAAAGTCGTGACGAGCGGAGAAGCATTCGTTGTCGACCAAAGAGAGTGGCAGCGACGGATGAGTCTCCTCCAGACTGCGTAGGCTTGAACGTCCGCGGACAAGTTGGCGAGCGCCCATAACTCTTTCTCCCGTCCGCTGTTAGGCGCTTGTGCGCTCGCAGTCCCGTATTTCAGGTAACTCGCGTTTGACTCATAAAATGTGGTGGATGCGCACGGCCCAGCGTGAAGGACAGCCCTTCTCTTGCCACCATGGAGCAGCAGAAACCCCCCCAGCTTGTCTGCCTGGGACCGCTTGGTACGTACTCGCACCAGGTTCGTGCAGCAATACGGCTCGGCTAGGATCCGGTTTAACCACGCTGTAAACCCAGGCCTCGTATGAACGATTCGGGGACAATGTCAAGTACATTGAGAGACCCACAATAAAGTGTGCGTATGCTTGGCACTCAACCGGATGCGCTCCGTGCTTATATGTCTAGCAAGCTGTATGCGAGACGGTCTCAGCAGAGATACCTTTCGGGATGCTCCCACAAGAGAACACTATCTTCGGCGCGGTGATAGAAGCGTACGATGTCCTACGGATGCCTTCCGTAGGCAGGGAGATTTTTGTACGAGGAGAAATATCGTTGCCGGTGCAGCACTGTTTGATGGCCCGCAAAGGTGTCAAATTTGAGGATGTCGAGCGGATAGTTAGCCACGAACAGGCGCGTGCTTCATGACATCTACTGACAATGTCCGGTGGGAACTGACCTCTCTATAGGCCCTAGGGCAGTGCTCGGGGTTCATGGCGAAACATTTTCCAAACGTCACGCTTGAGAAGAAAACATCCACGGCCGCAGCGGCTCGCTCACTATTTGACGATGATGATTTGGGGATGCGCAGCGCCGCCATCTGCTCCACTATATGCGAGAAGGTGATTGATGGCCTTGAGATTCTACAGCGAAGCGTACAAGATTCAAAGAGTGAGTCTACACCTCACTGCCGGCCGAGGCTTTACGTTAACGGGTGTTCGCAGTTAATTACACCCGTTTCTACATCATCTCATATGGACTCGACACCAGGCTGCCCGTGGTCGACGTCCGACCCCAGCTTCGCCGCGCCCTGGTTCGGGTGTCGCTCCCCCCGACGGAGACCTCGCACTTGCAGGCCACCGCGGAAGCATCAGCGCCAGCGAAACCCGCGCACAGTCGCACTGTGCATCTGGTGATGGGCACGCTCCTTACGACATTCGGGGTGCCAGTCATCCGGATTGACAGACGACCCTCCATCAACCCGTGCCCATTCGAGGACACGTACTTTTTGGAGTTGGAAGATGCCGGAACACCAGTCGAGCCTTCGGCCATTGGCCCGACGCCTGCTGACGGAGCATGGCTGAAGAGGGTTCGCATGGGCGTGGATAGGGTCATCGCTGCGGGTGGGCAGGCGGATATTATCGGCGTGTGGTAGAAAGTCTGGAGATGGGTTTGGGCTACCACCGTTACGACACCGCGGAGGATGTGACGGTGACACGTGGGGTCGCAAACTTTCGTTCTCGTGCTCTCCTTAGATCTTCCGTGCCACTTCAGCGCGGCGGGGCGCCATGCCAGAACTCTCCGAGAAATCTACTTCAATAGCTCGTGACTGGTCGTAGCGCGGCGTTCGTACGATAGATAGAGTCTCAAGATATGAATGGCGCTGTAGTCTAGGCCCCATCATATGCTTGGTGAACCAGTGCGATGGCCCTATCGGAGCGAGGCATGATGGAACACTTAAAAGGTTTAGGTCGGCTGCTCGCGGGGTAGTCAATGTCAATGCTGATTAGCAGGAGCTTTACACACTAACCTTAGCGATGCGGGGGTATAATTGGTATCCGGCTCTATCACATTGCCTTGGTCGTCTTTTGGCTTCGAAATATTAAAGGCGGCCAGCGTAGTTGCGACTGTAAGCCAGACAGTCTCGAACGCTAGCCAGCGTCCTGGACACATTCTGATACAATGTGAGTGGGCGCGTACAGAACGTAGAAGAACGCAGCCTTACCGGCGGCCAAAGCCAAACGCAGCCAGGGGAAGCTCATTGATGCCTAGTGCCGAATTTCGTTTGTCATCGGCAAACCGATCAGGGTTGAACCGCAAAGGCTCAGGGTACATCTTCTCTTCGTGCAGAATAAGCCTAGTGGGAATATGAGCTGACCCTGATCCTACGAAATTAAAATGAAACGTACCAGACGTTCGGTAACACCGTCGTGTTCTTAGGTATCTTGTATCCACGGTACTCGTCATCTTCGGTAACTTTGCGAGCCAGGCCAAGTGGCGTCACTAGTCCGCGTCAGACGAGCCACTTAGTAAGAGTGCATGAGCAAGATACCTGGATTCCATCGAAGGCACTCCCAAACTATGCAGTCGATGTAGGGAAGGCTCTCCCGATCCTCGAATGTCGGGAGACGATCAGAGCCGATGACCTTGTCTATCTGGGCTTGCGCCTTCACCTGGATTTCGGGGTGTACCATCGTCGCAAGGAAGAACGAGAGAGTGGCCGAGACCGTCTATGGGTGCGGAAATATCAGAAGCTGTACACACGGTACGTAACGTTGTGCATCTCGCACCGTATCTGCGCCGGCTGCGAGGACATGAGCGTGAGTATCGACGAGTGGAGTCGTAAATTTTTTAAATCATACCAGCATACACCGTGGCGGCGACATTTTTAATCAGCTTCTCTTCCTCGTCGTCGCCGCCCACCACGAACAAACGTTCTAATTCATTCACAACGAAACACGGAACAGCTGTTCCGACAGCCTGTGAACGGTGCCTCGGTGAGCTACCCGATGGTCTCACCTAGGATCCGACTTACCATTCTTTGCTTGACCATGTCGAAGGGGAGGTTGAGCATAGACCTATTCATTTGACGCCATTCAGCAGCCTGCCTCTTGAAGGATGCGCCGGGGAACCAGGCGGGGATGTGCTTGACTGTACGGAGAAGATTAGGACCTTGCGTGAGTCAAGGGCAGCGAGGGTGGCCTACGAAAGCTTAGATAGTCTACAAGGTAGGTGCCGAAGATACCAGCCCCAGCTAGACCTGCCAATGCTTTGTCGGCAATGTTCACATACATGTCACCTTCAGGAGCAATTTGGTGGCCGTACGACATCATCATGACAATAGCAGCGGAGCTCCTAGAGAGCAGTGTTAATCATCTTCCGAGTCATGGCGGAGACGTTACTGACGAACCTCTTGACATGATAGAATAGCTGGTCGGGACTCTCCACGAGGTTGCGGAGTAGAGTTTGAGTTTCGCGCTGTACAACGGGCTGAGCAGACGGGAGGTTCGTCGAATTGAAATTTTGGTGAAAGAGGGCTCTGTGTCTCTTCCACCATGGACCATACGGCATGGACGAGAACAACCAGTCGAACCCAATACTGCGGGACCACGATCAACACAGAGAAGCGAGGACGCGTAAAAGGAGACGTACACTTCGTTAATCATCGTTCTGACTGGTCTGGAGGAGTATATCGCGCTACGCTTCTCGAAGAGATCGTTCACCGCTTCGGCAGAGTTAAGGACAACGATGGGATTGCCAAAGATGTGAATGTATATGACATCGCCTGGGCAACATTGCACGCCATCATCGTACAATGAGACACCATACGAACAGACAAGGTCCCACCGTATAGTTGCTTCCATTTCGCGTAGGTCAACCATTGGTATTCTTTGGGCAGGTCGACGGCTCCGAACCAGGATGCCTTTGGGCCGGGTGGCAAGCGAGTGTGCTGCGCCCGGGCAAGAAGGGCACGCCTAGCGAGCACAGCAAGGAGGACGGCTAACAGCAAGAAGGGCATACGGGTAAGCACGACATGGAGGAGGGCGGGAGGAGGAGGGTGGGACGCCATGGCGCGTAGGCGTAATAGACGGTTATGAGGCCGGGTGGGTGACGGGAGGAAGATGGAAGGGGTGACATGGCAATGGGCGGCAGCCGACGCATTATACGGGCTTGAGAAAATTACGTGTAGGTGAGCTGCGAAGCCTCCTCGCTGTGGGAGCGGGCGACCCTGACTTTCGAGAACCACTGCGATGGCCAAATTCGGATCCGTCAGCGGCGTCCCTGATCGTCACGCGCCGTGACATGCCGGGCGCCTCCCTTTCCTGGTCGACGCTTGTTCCCACGCCTGGCCATCGACCATGTCGCACTCCCTCCTCGGTCTCCACCCGTCCGACGAGCCGTTGCTCGCCCACGTCCAGCAGCTCTACTCGCTCGTCCCCAGCGCGTCCACAATCCCAGAGGTCAAGTCCTATCCCGACGCGGTCTACCTCAATCATTTCCCAGTCGGGCTTAGCCTCCTCTTCAAGCCTGTCAACGGCTATAAGCCCAAGACAGGCCTCAGGCGCGAGGAACTCGACGACGCGGCCCTCGTACTTGATGGTATCGACGTCTACAATAATCCTCCGCCGAACAGCGGCGCGGCAACCGCTAAACACAAGTCGCCGTACGCTCCGTATCCCAGCGCGGCTTTCGCGCTGCAGCTGGTCGAGACCCCCGGCAAGCCGCGCGCTGCCGTCATGCAAGTTACGCCAATCACCACAGGCAAGGAGTTTGTGGCCGCTATGGGGGAGCCAGACAGGAAAGGCGGCGGTGCCGGGCCATCGTCCGGCTCCATCGGGATATGGTGTGAGTGGTCAAAGGATGGGGTCATGGTCGAGTTCGGTGGCGATGAAAGTAGAGGCCCGCAAGCCTGGGAGAAGGGCAAGGATGCAATTTGGAAAATCATCTCCATCTTTCCACCCGCATGATTTCATTGACACGTACGTGGCCATCTCCTTCGCGTTGAGCATACGAAGTTGTCCATATCGACTAAGTGTTGCTAACATTGATACAAGCAAAGTGTACATTATGCTATCCTTTTCATCACAAGGGTCCCGCTGCAATGCAATAATTCAGGTTGCGGGTCAAAGGGACCATCAAGGGTAGCGACTCACTATAATCATACACGAGGCGGGCCTTGATCTCTTCACCGCCAGGGCCGATGAAGTACACATGTCGCGTGTACTTGCGCTCGCCGTCGATGTCCTGGAGACCCCAAGTCTGTACAGGCTCTTGCTCAGTCATTTGGCGAGCACGCGCTGTCTAGCTACGCACCATCTCCGCAGACCAAGTCGCCCCACTCTTTGCCGTATCACTGTGCCCCGAAGTGTGAATGACACCTTGTTCCCGCACAGTCTCAGGCCAATCCGCTTTGAGCCAGTCGTTGTCGAGGCCCTCGGGCTTGGAGCGCTCGGTCCTCGTCACAACTGCACCAAAGAGTTTATCGTCGACATCGCGCTCTTGCCAGTCCAAGACACGCGTCTCAGAGGAGCTGCCTACGCCTCCGCTCAGGACTTGATCGACCGTGATCTTTTCGACGCCGCCCTCGGTGGCATGGGTGATCGTAACGTAGAGGGTCGCCATTTGGATGGCCCTACGCGTGAGCCACCCCACGCCCTGCAGACGAAGGATCTCGTCCGTATCGTCGCTTTGCCCCTTGTTCTACCCACCAGGTAATTGGTGCTCGGTCATGCACAATGTATAGCAGCAAACATACCTGGGTGTACTTTCCGCTCAGGTTGAGCGTGGTCATCTCTGCTGGGGCTGCCATAGGGGTGTACTTGTGACGAAGAGAGCTGCTGGACAGAGCAGTACTATCGCTAGGCGAGATAGTTATATAGATGGCAGCCGAGCGTCAGAGGAACTACGTCGGGCTCCGTTGTTCACACATGTCGAGGGGAGTGTAGATGAACGTGATTACAGACGTAGTGCTTGTACAACGTGAATATCGTTTCTCGGTGTCGAAGGGAGCAGCAAATTGCCAGCAATGGCAAAGCAATGGCGATAAGTCCAAGAGCAATTTCGTAAACATATCCTGGACTCACCGCCACATGCTGTTTAGTATCTTGGCGTCTACCTCTGTTGCGACTCGCTGAGAACGCCATGCCGAGTTGATCTCGTCCTCACTTTCCTTCATATACTAGCCGACCCATGGACCGCAAGTCCATCTCGCGCGCGAGTTCGTCGCGCGAGCACCAAGCATATTTTCTAGCCGACGGCGGCGACACCCCGAAAGAAACACCGACAGGCACCTACTATGTGACGCAAGAGAGCTACGAGCTCTCAGCTTACCATGGACCTCAACGTAGCCCTGTATCACCACGCCAATCCTGGCGTACCCGCTCAGAAAGATTCTTGGAGGCACATCCCAGGGTCAGGAAGGTTTGGCTCTACCTACGTGGTCCCAGACCGAAAGAAGACCTGTCCGGTGAGATACGTACCCGCAGTCCTATTTTGCTGAACTTACATCCAAGTGGATAGAACCTTCGCCGTGGCTCAACCTCACACTTTACGCGGGGCAACGTGCTCGTAGCATCGGTTTAGAACCCGCTCTCACACGAATCACTCGACCTTTCACCTCGCTATGGCTATTTGCCCTTCTTGCCGCTGGTTACATCATAGGACTGGCGTTCTTCGCAAGAGAACAAGCATTCCTTACACCAGCCGACTCTTTTATAGGTTGCACGTCTACCTTTTGGGCCGCCAATGCCGGCTGCGGTCTTGATGGCACAAACTGCGGACCATTTGACAACGCAACTTACTCCTTCCGCTGCCCAGCGCAATGCAGTTCGGTCATCCTGGAAAACCCTCGTACAGTCGGGGATGAACAGGCGGTCTTTGTCCCATTAATTGTTGGAGGAGGTGACGACGCGGGAACCTACCGAGGAGATACGTTCATATGTGCGGCTGCTGTCCAAGCGTGAGTACCAGCGTCCCTCGTCGTGTTAAGCTTTACTGATCTCAGAACAAGTGGGCTGATTAGCGATTCGACAGGGGGATGTGCCACCCTCGAGTTGGTGGGCAACTTCACAGACTTCTTGCCGTTCAGTGCGAACGGCCTGACATCTATCGGCTTCCCGTCCTTGTTTCCGCTGTCGTTCAGATTTTCCGCTACGACAGATCTGCATCACTGCAAAGACCTACGCAATCCCGCGCTCGCATTCAACGTCCTCGTGACTGCCTTCATCTTCCTCGTCCTTCGCCCTAAACCAATTATTGCATTCTGGTCTTTGGTGTGCATCGGCTATTGGCACATCACCCTCTTCTCTCAGCCGCGAGATAATCCTCCGCCCCTGGACGATGCCTTCGCAACATTCCTTCCGGCTCTATTCGTGGCGTATGGCTTCTGGCGCGTTGCTTGGCGGTTCACTCTCCCCGCATTTCGCAAGGCGCCCATCGAGGCCACCGTCTGGTATATCGGGGGCTTCTGGCCGGGCGTTTTGATCAACATAATCTCGAACAGAATCCCCATCGACCGTCTTGTTGGTTCAGACATCACCAAGCGTCCAGGTGCACTCACCGCATTGATCATTATCGTCGTCATTTTGTTCGTAATTTTCATCAACCAACTCCGTGTCATACGGAAAACGGGATGGCTCTTCCACTATCTCGGGTGGTACATCGCCTGCGCGCTCACTGTGGTCGTTCTCTCTCAACTTCCTGGACTCCAGATTCGGATACACCACTACATCATCGCGAGCGTGCTCATGCCTGGTACCGCGTTCCCGACACGGCTCTCCGCGATCTATCAAGGCTTCCTGCTAGGGATGTTCTTGAACGGTGTCGCCGCGTTCGACTTCGCCTCCATCTTGGAAACAGTTGCCGATGTGAGTAGCTCGGTTGCACGGAATCTTCGCAGTCACTAACTCACAGCACGTTGCGCTCACAGCTTCGCCGAGACGCCGCGTTAGGCTCCGCGCTCCCGTCATTTAGCACTACCGCAGCCACCTTCAATGCGTCCATCTCACTTGTTAATCAGACCATCGCCTGGAACCCCATTACGGATACAGCCGACTGGGATGGCTTCGCGCTTCTCGTCGACGACGTTGAGAGATACGTCGGTACAGCCCTCAACTACTCCCTCGCATCTCTCCAAGCGGGCATACCCCACTTTTTCCGACTCGCAGTGAGTATTCACTTCCTCCATGTCCGTGAGGGCGACGTTGAAAGTGATGATTTGCAGTTTACAAGCGGCGGGACGCCCGCAGACTTTACGATGCCAGCAACCCTCTGGCCGAATGGCACATGGGATGATCCTTTGCCTGGGCCATCATGATACCGAACAGTTGTAGACTCTGTGATGGATATTAGGACTTGTAGCATCATCTCGTACTTTTCAAACCGTCGCATCATGTATCGTACCTAACTTCTTGCGTCTTTACTTCGTCATACGATAGAATGGAATGTTTGCCAGAAGATGGTGATTGCAGTGTAGAGAAGTATGCATGAAGACAGCCAAGAGAGACGAACATGAGAAAGATAAAACCCAGAAACAAGCATGGACGACAAGAGCGTGCAAGTCCTATACTACGGCATGTATGTAAATGTGTGACAGCAATATTGAGAAGAGATCCTGTATATGCCAACCGAAAATGTAGTCCCATGAACAAATAGAACACTGACCAGTCTCCAGTGCTGGTTTGAATGAAGGGAGATACAATAGATGAGCAACAGCGTCGAGACCTTTGCCCTACGGCCCGAGGGGATATCTGAAGAGTACTAGCAATACATATGAATAAATGACGGAGTGTCTTGTCAAGGGAAAGGTTGAAGAGGTTATGTGTGGAGTGGCACAGGTTTGAGCAACTGGAATGACCCAAAAGCGGAGGTGATGTTACTGGCACTGACGATCGTGCTGCCGGGGTGTTGAATGAACGCAGTGGCGTTGTTCAGCACAAAATTGAAGTCCGCGTTGGTGTAAGACACGTCTTCGACTATCTGCTGAGAAGTCCCAAGCTCGGCCCAGTCTACGCCTTGCTGAGTGGCGTTTAGAGCCCAAGTACGCAAGGCATGGGAAGCGTCTGTGCCGAAGAACAGGTGGTTGTTAGGATCGGATAAAGAGGAAACGGTGGAAACAATGTCACTAGGATCGACGGTGCCAAAGACCGCGACCTCAAGGACGGGGAGGGTGGCCAATGCGGAGAACAACCTCTGGTGTGCACCGTTGTCTGGGGGAAGTGCGGCGGGTTGAAGAACATACTGCACTAGTTCGATGGCAGTCCCAATATCTTGGATCGACCGCAGGTACTGTAAAATGACGTGACCAAGACTTGACATTGTGCCGTATTGTAGAGGGTTGGTTGCAGGTGTCCCTGGCGAGCCTTCACCTGGAACCGCACTGACTACTTCGCCGCTGTAGACGACCGCCCGAGTGTAAGCATCACGGGTCAGCAAAGCGGCCTGCCTCGCGACACCCTTACGGCCATCGGCGAAGGGCAGTCGGAGAGCGAGGATGTCCAATACTCCATACACTGGCCGATCGGAATAGCACGATGTGGCGAAGGCGCTTGGTGTTGAAGCGGGCTGGAGGCCGAATGCTGACGTTTCGAGTTCCTGAAGTGTCTGGGTCTGTGTTTGCGACAGGCCAGGATAACACGACAAGGGAGGAGGGAATGGGATTGTGGAATCGCTCGTTAGCAGAGCAGAGATGTTGTGTTGACCAGGCGCACTGGTTGCGTCGAAGGGAAGAAGGATAGGGGAACCCTCGATATACGTCAGGAAGCGAGAAAGATCTTTAAGGTCCTGCGATAGTGGACCAGTCCAATAATGCTGCAATGCGAATGCTTGCTGCTGCGAAGATGCTGAATATAATGAGCCCCAGCGAGCTTCATTCGAGTAGAGTAAGTCTTACCGTACGCAGCGGTGTACATTCGATTGAGTGCAGTTTGGGCGACGTCGTTCGTTTTGCCTATCTGCGCCGCGGGGGGCTGTCCGAGAGACTGAAAAGTCATGTTAGGGGCATGCACAGTCTGGGCAGCAAAGTCGAAGATGAACCCTAGTGCCTGAGTGGAGAACTTTGAGCTCGAATCCGCTGAAGGACCATCGGAAGTTCCGAGAGATTGCCAATCCGCGGCGAGCACAAAACTTTGCAGTTGTTGGGTGACGGTCACGTTTTCTGATTGGACAAGATTCCACAATAATGCCGCCTGTGCCCATAACGTTCTGTGCGGAGACGATGTGTTGTCCAAGGCAGGTGCGACATCGATCAAGTCCACCTGGGCTGCGCAATTCCCACCGGCGACTGAACCTTGTGCTTGCCACAGTGCATCCGAGACGAAGTCCGAAGTGAAATTAACGTCGAATAAACTGTTCGTGCTGTTGATCAAGTCTACGATGCCCTGCGCCAACTGCTTGCATTGTCCACCGGTCGGGCAGACACAGGTGGCATCTAAGATACATGCCGATATTCAGTAAAATACCCTGACCGTCGTGCGAACGACTCACCAAGAGTGCATGCATTGCCTGTGAGATTCCCCGGACAAGAATGCTGGGAATGATCCTTGTCACCGACTGTGACCCCCACCGCTATTCCCACCGTGATACCGATAACAAGGCCAACAACAATGAGAGCTATGATGGTCTTCCGTTTCTTCGTCAGCGGGGGCCGTCTAGCCTTTGTCGGCGTGTCCGGACTTTGCGGCTGCTGTTGATTCCACGGCTGCTGCGTGAAATCGCCCGAACGGCCCTTCCTCCCTCGCGCAGAGTGCATCCACGTTGGGTCTGCTCCCGTGTAGCGCACATCGCCGTGACCCAATCCCTCTGGCATGCTCTGTTCTTTGTTGGCGGCACCTAGCAGAGAGATGGCACTGTGATGCGGCCTACGCCCATTGTCCAGCAAGTGAGATAGAGTTGCTGCTCGGTTAACCAAGTCTGGGAGTGGGATTTCGTCCTCCGCCTTGCGAATCTCGCGAAACGCGTGGTCAGGAAGGGGAGGGACGGGTGGTAACGGCTTCCCGCGAAAGAGAGCTACCGTCGCTTGCTTAAATGACCGCCGGTCTCCCGATGAATGTGACAGCCGCCCCATCATAGATGAGACATAGCTCTTCGAAGTTCTCGAGGTCCTTGTCGACTGAGCCGTTGACGACCTCCGTTCTCGAGTCCGACTCCATCGGGACTGTGATGGTGTCGACGGCCCACTGATTTTGCCCTCATCCTCTTCAAGGATCGGGTCGCCTCTCGAGAGGGTATTCACGAGGGGCGTTGCACTTGTCATGGACTGGAAACTCGGTGTAACCGACATGGAGCGCGGAGGATCAGGCCCGACCATCTGGGCTATGCGACTGCTGTCGAGGGATGTTAGGGAGTCCGGTGTGAAGCGGCCTCCTGCTGTTGCCATGAAGCCGTTTGCAGGTGGGTCCAAGACGTGCGTAATAGATGGATAGAGTAGTATATCTGCCTGAGGACCAGAAGGTAGCGGACGCGAGACGGGTGGATACTGGTAATTCGTGGGCAAAGGTGGTGGATAAGCCTTCGGAGGGGGGTACGTGATGGTCGAGTCGGTGGTGAAAGCGCTGCTCACTACTGAAGGTTCGTAGTGAGACCGATTATAAGACGGCGGACCAGCGGTAACCGTAGGGGTGTCAGCTACGGTTGACGGGCTCGATAGGAGCGACGTAATGAACGACGTCGACAGCACGGCCTCTCCGTACGCATCATTGGTAATGCTCGAGGACCCGTCATGCCAATCGTGAGGCGAAGGGGAGGTAAGTGCGCCTGACAGCGCAGCACTAGGCGGAGGATTTGGTAGCGGTGGACGGCTTCGCACGAGCTCATGGGAGGATGGGACATCTTCGACGTCGTATGGGATAGCCTGCTTTGCGTACGATGGTGAAGCCGGAGGAATAGGTGGCAATGCACGTCGAGGGCTTGCGTGAGGAGTCATCGAGCGGTCACTTGTGACAGGTGAGGACGGGCCTGCGAACGCTGCCTCGATGGGAGTGAAGGGGATGCCAGTCGGTGGTGGAGGGAACTGAGAAAGCCGTGCCAGGCCATCACTTGACATGATGCTCCCATAGGTCATCGTGCTCTCTGCAATTCCCGAAGCGGTCGTGATAATTGACGGCCTGGACCTGTGGGTAGGGGTACCCGGATCTTGCTCATCGCGCGCAAAACTGTTAGACATCCTGAGGAGTAATTGTAGTGGTCAGCAGAGTAAGGAAAAGGCACACAAATAAGGCTATTCACGATGGGTGGGATCACAGGGTAGTAGCAGATATTTGACGGGTGAGATGGCAGGAAGATGGTGGCATATCAAGGGGGCCACAGCCTGGCGCAGGAATAACACGCTTAGCCTTCGCCCACGACGATGCGAGCGGGGCAGACGCGAACGGGTGAGAGGGGCCGTTCAGCGGCACGACGCGACACGACCAGCCTTGTTACAGAGAACAAGACGAGGAGGGAGCGTGAGGGCCGACCTGCAATTGTTGCGGACAGTCTTCGGTGGGAGTGATGATTGGTATCACTGACTGGTCCAGCCGGGTTCCAAGATCGCAGCCGACAGCGGCGAAAGGAGTGTGGGGGGCAAAGGAGCGTCGGTCGACGTGAGAGTCGATGAGAAAGAGGCCAACGGTGAGGAGAAAGCGTCGTGCACGCGGGGATGAGACGCCCGTAGCGTGGCGTGCCTTGCCATGCCGCATTGTCGATCAGAACGCCTGTCCCTGATTGGCGCTTCTCCTCGTTCCAGATTCATGGCTCGGGCACGCTCGGCTCCACGCTGTCGGCGATATTACACTCGTAAAAGATCAGAAATCATTCCATAGACTATGCTTCAAACGGGGACATAAGACAGTCGACAGGGTAAAGGTATGTAGGAAACATGTCGCGCAAGGGGAGCAGTCCGGAGTCGTCTGCAACCTCTGCGCGAGCAAGCCTGGAGGAGTCACGTACAGGGTCGTAAATGGTTGCAATATTCGTAAATGGTGTGACGACTGCGAATCAGTTCTAAAGACTTGCAGGTCGGGAAAACGCCCCATGTGGTTGGAGGATTATGCGATGATGCACTTCTTGCCGCTGGGCTTCTTGGTCGGTGGCGGCGGGTTCACTGTGAGTACAAGTTTCAGTTTATCACCATCAGATTCTGGAGGTAGACGGGCACGCACGGACAGCCCGAATGGCTTCGTCGAAAACGGTCTTCAGACCCTTCTGCGTCAGAGCAGAGCACTCGAGGTACTTCACTGCACCAATGTCCTTGGCCATTTGCACACCCTGTGAGTACGTGATGGGGGCCATGCGACTGAGAAGAGGCGTGAGTGGATCAATCCGGCAGGGACAAGGAAGATATATACCGTTCGCGTAGCTTCTCCACAGTCGCTTGATCTTCACGCAGGTCGAGCTTCGTGCCGACTAACACTATGGACGTCGAGGGTGCGTGATGAGAGATCTCGGGGTACCACTAAATCACGAAGATGAAGCGAGAGTTAGATATAGGCTTGACATGGTGGGCATACCTTCGTCCGTACGTTCTCGTAACTCGGAGGGCTGACCAGCGAGAAACAAATCAAGAACACATCGGTCTGGGGGTATGAAAGCGGTCGAAGACGGTCATAATCTTCTTGTCCAGCGGTATCCCAGAGACCAAGGGAGATGGTCTTGCCATCCACCATGACATTGGCGGAATAGTTATCGAAAACTTGGGTGATTAATCAGATTGCGTCCCTCGGACCTATCATGCAACGACCCGCACCGGTAGGGATGTATTCTCCCTAGGAAATAGTCAATATCTTAGAAGAGATGACCGTAGTTTGGGTATCTACTTACAGGGAATGCGTTCGTGGTATATGAAATCAAGAGACACGTCTATGAATGCTAGTGAGCCATACCAGCGTTGGCATCGGCGACGAGTGTTCACGCACCTTTCCGACAGCACCATCTCCTACAACAACACCTGCACCATAGTAGGTCAGCCCCTAGGCTTGCGTGATCAGGAAATTGGGTTACAGACACTTGATAGCTTGCATTTCGGAGTGATCACGGGAGGTCTAATTTGAGTTATGGCGAGTTATGTTTGCTCCTGAGGGCCTTGCGTCGGCGATGGAAACGAGGCAGTACAGTAGTGGTAGAGAATGCAGCAGAAGAGGGCGGGGTGTGGTCGTCGAGGTCGTCGTATGGGTGGAAGAGGAACCAGGTTTCACTCGTAAGATAAACTTGTGATGGCAATGGGGAATATCCGGTTCACCTGCGATGCCAAGTGTCCGGTCACTAGATTTCGTGAAGCGGCGTGAGAGTAGAGGAGAGAAAAGTATAGCAGCAAAAGTAGCTGGGTTGGCTCCTCACTGGAGGGATCTTGAACGTATTGTACTCAGCGAAAGACCCCTTGCAGCAGAGGCGTGCACCAGCGTAACGCTGGCCACAGCCAACTTTCCCACGCCTTTCCTCCGTCGAAATTGCCTCATGTGTCCCTCATTTGCTCACTGCTGTTTTGCAAAGACGTCGCCCTATCCTTTCTGCTGCTGTCAAATTCCACGCCGCTGCCCAAGAGCCCCGCCTTACCAACGGATTTGCACGTTGAGGCTCCCCCATTCTCACCCGCGCTTTTCAACTCGAACACTCCTCGATGATGCCCATCACTTAGCATATCCCTGACAGATGTCTTCTCACCGCGAGAGAAGACCTCGAAGACCTCGAGGCATGCGTGGTGAAGTATGCCAGAGGGCGCAGGAGGCGGCACCATCCGACAAGTCCTTGGGCATTGCTTGACGGCTGCTGCTGCGTACTGCTCTTGTGACCAAGTTGTGAAGCGGCGGCCTTTGCTAGAAGAAGCATACTCGGATCCGGATGTAACGCAAACGATGATACACTTGTGATATGCAGATTCCGACGCCAGAACTCCCCAGAGTGGACTCAGGCTCGTTCGTTTGGGCTCTTTCATCCACTTTGGGAGAACGAGATCACCAACATGTCGATTGGCGAAATCGACTAGAAGCAAGCCTACTCTCTCAGGGCTGCGCTTTCTCCGTCCCCAATACCGGAGTAGATCCTTTGCTAAAGACGTGATGCTGGCCTCGAGGTCAGGGCCTTACTTAGTCGTCGGTAGCCACTATAAAACGAACCCATTGGAGGACACTCTGCTTCGGCGGCCCTGTGGTTTACTGTAACGGAATGACTACATATGACGCGTGACGTTTGTGCACCGGTGAGTTCACAGTTCACAGGTTGGACGTGAACCGTGACTTG
>KN840439.1:0-24787 GCA_000832265.1 Phlebiopsis gigantea 11061_1 CR5-6 | reverse complement strand
TGACACCAGTTCGCCCGAGACCTGTTCACACCCACCGTGACGCGTGACGTGAACAGTATCCTTTTACTGAGCCCTGCTCATGCTGCTTGAGCTCGTGGGTGAATATTTGAACACGAGGGCCAGCTTACGCGGTAAACAAGCGCGATCGCGGACGTCATAGGCTCGTTGCAGATAACACACTGATCAGCTCTCTCGCACACTCGCCGTTAGCCCCCTAGGATCTCCCCGGGCTTATAACGCGGGGCATCGAGAGCTCTTGACCTAGAGCCTGTCCAGATATTTGTTAGTCCTCAAGATGTCTTCGAATCAGCGACCAGTCCCAAGGTTGTTCCTCATCCGTCACGGTTCGTACAAATGCCATGGATTGACTGTCAAGAAAAACACTAATGGTACTTGAATCTACAGGAGAGACTGAATGGTCGCAGAACGGGTCAGTTTGCGCTGTTCCTACGCCTTGAACGAACTGAACAGACCCTATGATTGTATATTAACGCAGTCGCCACGTATGTGTACTTGACGACATAAACGCAAGCAAGGGGCTAACAGATCTACTCATAGACCGGAAGAACAGACATCCCCCTCACAGAGAAGGGTGAAGATGAAACAATCCAGAGAGCCCTGACTTTGGTCGGTCCTGGCAGTATGTTCTGGTTCACACTATCAGTCTCTATGGTCACTAATCGCTGATTGTGTAGAGATTCTCGACCCTGTCAATCTGTGCACCGTGTATGTTTCGCCTCGAATCAGGGCCCACAAGACCTTTCATCTTCTGTTTGACCATGTCGAGAAACTACCGGACCATATCATCACAGAAGAAGTGAGGGAGTGGGATTACGGAGAATACGAAGGGCTTAAGCCCAACGAAATACAAGGTATCCGGCCTGGATGGAGTATCTGGACAGATGGATGCCCCGGTGGCGAGAGTGCCGAGGAAATGTGCTTCCGCGTTGATCTCGTCATTGAGAAGGTAGGCAGCCGACAAAGTGTTCACATTATTTTTTCTGACAGACATTCCCAGATTAGGGAACATCATAGGAAATTCTTCGAAGAGGGCATTACCTCCCGTGACGTCGTCATTGTCGCTCATGGACACTTCAATCGTGTATTCCTCGCTCGATGGAACAAATTCCCCCTTGCCTTCGGTACGCCTTTGCTGCCCGCACTCAATGAAACGTTGGTTGACACACCCTCAGGAACGCACTTCAACGTCGAGCCTGCCGGGGTACGTTCCTTCCTTGCTATGCGAAAGTAAATGTTGCTGACCGACTATAGATGGCAATTCTGACTTACAATCACCGCAACTTAGACGAGCCCGCGCTGAGTGCTCTAAACCTATACGCCAAGGTAAATTAAGTCTCTCCGTGGCTGATAAGACCAAGTCAATTGTACCAATAAAACCATGTTGTCTCTACTGCGTTGGGCACTCGAAAGACAATATTGTACGGCGAAACAGGCGGAATGGGCCGCTACGTGTAAGCGCCGATCCAAAGATTCCGCAACCGTGTTCTGAGAGCGATATCATCCCACCATTTCCGTTTCCACTCTTGTCTTTCCCCTTCCGATCCCTACTACCTCATAATATTGCTGCGCTGGGTGCACCACCAGCTGCCAGCCTAATTCCAGATCTACATGGCCGAAGAAGAGCTTCAGACACAGGTATCTATCGCCGAGGAACACGCTGACGAACACGCGGAGGAACACGCTGTTTCCACGGATGAGACGACTGGCTCTGGTGGTCAGGGAGATGAAGGCGAACAGCACGTTGTGTCCGACCATGTAGAGGCCACGTCGGACGATGCACACGTGAATGGCGCGTCGGAGGAGCCAGCGGAAGGCAGCGAGGGAGCGAATGTGCCCAAGGAACCCGAGCCTATTGCTGAAGCTCCCACTGAGCCAACCCCAGAGCCTCTAGTCTCACCTCCCGAGACCCCCAAGAAGGCTGCGGCAACCGCATCTCCAGCGAAAGCAAGGGTGACTGGCAGGCCATCGGTGTCCACGAAGCCGGCTGCCAGCAAGGCTCTAGGTGCACCGGCGACGCCCACCGTGAAGAAGGCAAGCTCATCTCCCATCTGGCAGTTTTTCATGAACAATTGCTGATTCTTTACCTGCAGATCCTCAACTCCGGCACGTTTGGTGCGGGTGCAGCAAGGACTGCACCCCCTGCTGCTGCGACAACCATCCGTAAGACTTCCTCCACCACTCCAGCGAGCACCACACGAGCCTCGATGCCCCCACCGCCCACTACGCGTAATGTGTCCGCCGCGACGCCCGCAGCACCCACTCGGAGGACTTCGCTCGCGCCTGGTGCTAAACCCGCCACAACTGCGCCAGTGAGGACAGCAACGTCTGTGGGGAAGCCTACTTCCCCAGCTATAACGACGTCGCGTCCGTCGGTCGTCTCACCTGACTCTGTCTCCTCTATAAAGTCGTCCACGTCTGCGAGGCCTAGGGCTTCTGTCACAGATGCCGCGAGGAGGACAACCCCGGCTACTCGCACGAGCCTTGGTCCGTCGACTACAAATAGACCGCCGAGCACGGCCTCCACCCGTCCGACACGCACTCCAGGCTCTGCGTCTATCAGTTCCATCCGAGAGGTCCGGGATGATAGCAAGGCTTTGGAGGAGCTTCAGTCTAAGGTATGCGATATGCAGACATTCGATCGCCTTCCATTTCTGACAAGTGTTGCAGTTGACAGAAGCGACCGCCTCTTTGGAAGCTAAGACGCAAGCTGTTGCTGAGCTTGAGAGCCAAATCGCCGCCCTGCAGGCGTCGCTCGACGAAGCTCAGAAGAAAGACTCGACGGCAACAGAGCTTGAGAAGGCAAAGGCTGAAGTTGAGAGCGAACTGGCCTCTCTGAAGGCTGCTTTGGATGAAGCCCGTGCTGGACAGGACAGTGATGGCGATCTGCTCAAAGCGGTGCAACAAGAGGTATTTATCTAAGATCCCTCCCTGAGTGTGCTCTCTAATTAATCCCGTACAGCTCGCTGAGGCTAAGACCGCGAACGAGACTCAGCTCGCATTGGTTGACAGCCTCCAGTCGCAGATTGGAACTCTCGAGACGGAAGTAGCCGCCGCTAAGCAGAACTTGGATGTCATAAAGTCATCTTCTGGCGAAGCATCGGAGGTCGCCGCCGCCGCCGCTGCAGTCGAGCACGACGCCTTGATCAAGGCCAAGGCCGATCTTGCGTCTATCTCGTCCGAAGTCGAGTCTCTGAAGGCGGAGCACGCACAAGCGCTTGCCGAGGCGCAGGAGAAGATCTCCGCCTTGGAGGGGAAAGCTGCTCGCTCGACTGAGCTCGAGGCGGAGCTTGCTCAGCTTCGTACTGAGAGCGAGGAGAATGCCAGCCGTGTCTCCGAACTCGAGGTGGAAATCTTGGAGCTGAAAGAGGAGCAGGAGAAGATCCAGGACGAACACTCGACTTCGCTCGAACGCATCAAGACCCTCGAGGCCGAGCTGACTCAGTCCGCTGCAGCGATGCAACAGGCGGTCGATGTCGCAATTGCCAAGCAGGAAGAGCTTTCCTCTTCTTCCGATGCAGCAGCCCAAGCACATGCCGAACAGTTGAAGAATGCATCCAGGGAGTACGAGGAATTGGGTTCTCAGTTGAAGGCGTTGCAGGAGGAGCTTGCGGCCGCGACTTTGGCGAACGAGCAAGCAAAGGCCGACGCTGCTGCTGCCTCCGAGGAGCGGAAAACTCGTCTGGAGGAACTTGAGAGGGAGCATCAAACTAACGTGGCTGCTCTCAACGAGGAAGTCCAGAGGCTCACCACTGAACTTGAGGTTAAACCTTTGTCATTCCAGTGAAGTAGTTTGCTGACGCGTCGTTTCTCCAGAGCCAAGAGTCGAAATACAACACCAAAGTTGACGCTGTAAAGGCTGAGCACGATAAACTCCTCGAAGAAGCATTCGTCCGTGCTAAGGTATACTATCTTATTCGTTATCTATACGTGTCGCTAAGTAGGTTTCCAGGCGGACGCCGGGGCGATCCACAGCCAGGAGCTACAGGCACTTCGTGCTCAGTCCTCGGAGGCCATCGAGGCTATTCGCACTGGACATCTCTCCACAGTGGACAGTTTGAAGGCCGAGCATGCTGCCGCTCTAGATAACCAAGTCAAGACCCTAGAGAAGCAGATTGCCAACCAAAGCCTCGAGTTGAATGCCACACGAGAGGATCTTGCGAAAGCTAAGGCTGCTCATTCTACTGCTGCGAAAGAGCTCGAGTCCACGAAGTTGCAGCTGGAACAGGCGCGTCAGATTGTCTCCACCCTAGACAAATCGGACAAGGATGCTACGCTCGCTCGGCTGTCGCAGGACTTGGCAAACCTCCGCGAAGAGCACTCTGCTCTGCAAGATATGCTCATGGCTCAGAACGATACGCTACGACAAGTGACGAACAACCACACCACTGAGTTAGAAGAAGCCGCCAAGGGTCGTGCTGAGGAGGTCACCAAGCTTCGCGCCGCGCACCAAGAGGAGCTTGATGCGCTGACGAAGGACAGAACGGATCTGTCGATCCAGTTCTCCGACTTGCAGGGAGAGCTGGCTACTCTCAAGGCGAGTCAGGAAGCTGACCCGTTGACTTCTTCCCGAAGCAATGGGGCCGTCACCGCCAATGCGTCTACCGTCACGAAGGAGGACCTCCAGAAGATGCACGAGGCACATAACCTCAAGCTCTACGACCTGCAGGCAGAGCACGACCGCGCGATGCGTGCACTCAAGGAAGAGCTCGAGGCGGCCCTTGCCAAGGCCGATGATCTGAACCAGGAGCTTGCGCGGAAGAATATGGAGATCCAATATCTCGAGCAAGACCAGGAGGAAAGCCAGGATCAGATCACACGGTATGTTAGACTTTTCGGCTTCAAGAGCTTCCTTGCTGGCTTAGCTGCGCTAGCCGTTATATTTGGACTATTTTGAATTCTCCACCGCTTACGCTCGTTTAATTATTCGCTCATTTTTATCACCGTCTTTTTCGGACTTCACCGTCATTTGTTCGGACACTATATCTACACGCTCTTTTCGCGCGTCTTATTATCCTCATCTCATGGCACTTAACGGACTCCCTGCAGACTGAAGGCAGATAACGACCAGTTAATCGAAGAACGAAAGGCCAGGAACCAGGAATAGGTGGACACCAACCCCCCGCACAGCAAGCTAGCCTCATGGAAACCATGATTTTTCAATTTTCAAGGCTCCACACCACGCTCGAAACAGGCCCCTTGGCACGCAAGTTCCTCACTTCTTGAGTATTTGTGCATGACTCGGTTTCCTTTGCAGCAATGTACAGGTTCTCAGTGCTAATGGAGGGTGGATTGAGCATTCCGTCCACGATCGCTTTTTGTCATCCGCTTCTGCATCTATGTTGTTCTCATCGTATACCCTGCACTACTTCACGCAATTCCGTACTTTCATCACCTCTATTGACCCGATAGTTTAGCCCCCAGTTAAATACATACAAAAGTGCTTTGGTACGAAAGAAAAGCGCGAAAAACCCATTACATTAACACCCATTAGACCAAGGATACAACGAGGCGCAAACAAAAGGTCCAGGTAAATGATTAGTCTACAAAGTGAAGCATCCCTTTCGAATGAAGCCTTGGCAACTGCGCTCGCACGAAAGCTTCAGCGTGATGTCTATGTTGAGACGCAGTATGCCAGACTGCAATCTTAAGTTCTACGGTCTTGAGGCTCTTGAACGTGTCCTGCGTGACGATCTGCTCCAGACGCTGCCAGTCCAAAGCGGTCAGGGAGCCCAAAAGTCGAATTTCCAGGGTAATGGTCTCCAGCTGCGTCGCGTCTACGTCGGAGACGAGGCTGTTCACCCAAGGCACTTGAGAGTGCAAAGCGATGGGGCACCGGAGCGCGAGCGTCCGAAGAGACGAACAACTTGCTAACGTAAAGTCGAACGGCAGTCGAACATCTGACAAAGGACATCAGCCGCCCATCCCTGCGGTCAGGTCATTAGGAATAATGTACGCACCGCGGTAGCTCGAACAATACCAGTCCAGGTCAACCTGCTTCAGATTGGGCGCTGCGGCGCGGAGTAGCCCGCCCATGACCGCGGCGTCGCTTTCGAACGCGCAGCACGCGGTGATACTCTCGAGTTCGTCACAGAGATGCTCCTGCAACAGCCATTCGACCAGCAGTTGCAGGTCTATGTCTCTGCCCAACGTCAGACCCTTGATACGGATCTGGGTCCCGCGCTGCTCGGCGGCTGTATGGGTAAAGGCTAATTGGCCATTCTCCCACGATATGCCTCGGAGTGTGCAGCGTTCAAGCGACGGAAATGCGAGGAACACGGAGGCAAAGTCCCCGAACGATGAGAACCGGCAGTATTGGAGTGTGAGATCGGTAGTCCGGGCGAAATTGGGTATAATGTGACTATAGAATGTGTTGTCCATCTCCAGGAAAGACATATGGAACGTTTCGACGTTAGGTACTGCCGAGAAAATAGAGGACCAGCGTTGGTGGTGGATAACATCTTGAGGCTTGTCGCCGGTCGTGTGTGCTATTGCTTTGGAGACGTGTAGATAGCGGGTGAACTGGCCAAGATGGCGAGTGTCTTCGCATTGGAGCAGCTGGTAGAATGTCTCGCATGCAGCTGGGGATGTGAGGTGTACCTGACGATACAGGTGATAGCGTGCGGTTGGGTACCAGATTCGACATGTCAGGCTACAGGCCTTCAAGGCCTTGCGATCATCATGGAGAAAGTCGAGGATATAATCTGCCAGTTCATTTGGGACGACGGTCATGTTTTTACTGGAAAGATGGTTAGGTAAATAGTGGTATCAGGCATGAAAGAACTCGCCGGTAAGGGGGAAGGGTGCTCGGGGGGACCAGCAGGGGGTAGCGGCGGCGGTGGTTGGGAAAGAGAGACAGCCCAGGGTTTTATACCCCTGTAATTTTTAGCGAGTCACACGAACGGAGCGATCGCCGCTGCTGGTCGGGCAATTGGGCGGTAGCAAATACTGGTAATCGAATGCCATGGCCGGCTGCGGGCCCCTGGACCTCATCACCGTGCGCCCGGCAAGCGGTCAAGATCATGAAACGTCGGCCTGCAAACGCTCAATGTTGGGGCTGTTATGAGTAAGTACGTAAATCTGCACTAGTACAATGCTGGCAACATGCAGGGTGAGACGATAGCGGACGGCTTGGTGCCCCGTTCCAGCCACGGAGGATCGTTTCTTACGGCAAAAGTATTCTGTGTTGGCGTGAGCGAGAACATCGGGGCGGCGATGGTTATTCCTTGCAGGCTCTACATCCGGAGAAGCGGCCTCGGGGCATGATAAAACGGGATATGCGGAAGCAACTCCTCCGATCAACCGTCGAGCCGCGAGCTACGAGAGCTATATCGGCTGAAGCCTGTCACGAGAGGTCATTAGGATTAGAGCCCTGATATTGACTGTGAGGATATGTTGATAAGCATGTATATGTATATTGGCGAAAACGCGCAGAGCTGACCATGGAGAACGCTCGGACAGCGAGAATAATCGGATATAGCTTGAAATCAGCATAGTTGCAAATACTACGGTGGAAAAGACATCAGATGCGGACTTTGTACGCTACCTGCACTCGTTGCGGCCTGCGGAGGTAGACGATCATAGTTAACGGCGTTTTCGCTCTTCGCCGTCTGCTTTGGGGAGACTAGATCATACGAGAGTCAGAGGAAGCCTTACAGACGTGGTCGGAAACGAAATTGAAGTTGTAGTCGGGACTAAGTTGTGTGGGATTGACTGTGCGAGTAAAGTAAGCGTAAAGTGGTGACCAAAAGCGACCGAATTTTGATGCTTTGGACGTGGTTCGAGGACAAGGAATGAGACGACGCCGACGGAAGCCAGGCGCGAATAGGCGCCCTCGTGATATCCCCAACGTTTCCCGTTCGACTTCAACTCGCGCCCACTCCCTCCCATCCCTTTCCTTCCTACCACCACCACTCTTCCCCGGTCGCTTCAACGCGAACACAGTAGCCATGGCCATTCAGAAGGAACCGGGTCAAAAGGGAATCAACTGGTCCAACATCGCCGTTGGTATGTATGACGCGCTCGTCAATGCCGCGTACAGCCAGCTCATCGTTACTTCCACAGGTGCCATTATGAACATGGTATACACACCTTTCAGCTCACTGTATCATGCTTGCTGACGCGTCTCCTGTCACCGCTTGCGCTAACGGCTCTGTAGTTCGTGAGTATCATAATCGCTACCTCTGCTGAACCTCACGCTGATTATCTCTCTATAGGAGGCGAGTCGAAGACGTCTACTGGGCTAATGCAAATGGCTTACCAATGAGACATTAGGTTACGACATTAGGACAGCCCCTTGAAGTTCTCAAAACCCAAATGGCCGCCAACCGGTCACAAAGCATGGTCCAGGCCATCCAAACTGTGTGGAGTCGAGGTGGTGTTACTGGCTTCTACCAAGGTCTGATTCCATGGGTATGTTCGCAGTTATGACACATAAAAGCCATCTTCATATCTCACCTATAACCCACCAGGCGTGGATCGAGGCATCGACGAAAGGTGCTGTGCTCCTGTTCACAGCGTCGGAGATTGAGACCGCAACGGTGTCGATGGGTGTCAGCCCAGCCGTTGCCGGTCTACTGGGTGGTATGGGCGGTGGTATTGCGCAAGCATATGCTACCATGGGTGAAGCCAACAATCACATGAAAGCGTTCGATATTGCTGACCCCGGATGATAGGTTTCTGCACATGCATGAAGACTGCTGAAATTACGCGCCACAAGCAGGCAGCCACCGGGATTAAACCGCCATCAACCTGGGCTGTATTTGCAGATATCTACCGCAAAGGGGGTATCGCGGGCATTAATAAGGGTGTCAACGCCGTTGCCGTCCGGCAATGCACTAACTGGGGCTCTCGGTGAGCAAAACATGCGAGAACTCACTCATGTGATATTAAGCGTCTACAAACAGTATGGGTTTCGCTCGTTTGGCTGAAAGTACCATACGGCAAGTCAAGGGTAAAGGCGAGAACGACAAGCTTTCTCCGCTGGAGAAGATCGCGTCCTCGTCGATTGGTGGAGCTTTGGCGACTTGGAACCAGCCTATCGAAGTCGTCCGCGTCGAGGTACATTGTTGCTCAGCTTAGTCTGATCAATCATCTCACTCCACTCACAGATGCAATCCATGTCGAAAGCTACTGCTGTCGCTGGACGTCCCGAAAAATTGACGATTATGAACACGCTCTCGTATATCTACCGCGAAAATGGCATCAAAGGACTCTACCGCGGTGTCACCCCTCGTATCGGTCTCGGTATCTGGCAGACTGTTTGTATGGTCTCCTTTGCTGACTACGTCAAGGCTTGGTACGTATCCTGAATTTTGTTGGGACCGTACTTGCTAATGTGCCTTATCCAGGGTCAAGGACAAGTAGACGACGCCATGATATTTACGACAATTTTTGGACTTATAGCTCGGCACTAGACTCTTTTTCTGGAAGCGTGGCCTTCTGGATCCCCTTACCCACATACCATAGTCTGTATCTTACTGCTCTATACATCATGCTCTCGCTTGGACCTCGGCTGCTCGCACCTGCTCTGGGCTGCTGTTTATACCTCTGAACTGATCGGGTTGCCGAATCCGGCGCAGCTGGTCCCGGACGCTCAGCTCGGGTCACCAGACAGACACCACCACCGCTCTGATATATAAACGGGTTTCACACAGAGCACGATGCGTCACGTACCTTGTTCTCCCTGCGTTCTCCAGGCCGTCACTTTCGCGCACCATGAGCAGCACAAGAGTCGCCTATCCTACGTCGACGCCGTCCAAGGTCGTCGTAGCTGTCCCACCAACTTCGCGGGGAAACGACCTGTTCAGGGTCCTCCTTTCTGCATACATCTCTGAGCTCTCTGCTCGTCCGTTGAGAACCAAGTCTATTACCGTTGGCACGTAGATGCACAGCCATTGTCACAAGCAGCGCTCACTTATGCACAGGGGTCTTCAACTTTGTCCAAGACATCCTCGGCAACCACCTCGCTGGCGTGCCGCCGAAGCGTGTACCCAAGGATGCGCCCCTATACGAGAAACTCGCCGCGAGGCTCAAAATCGACGGAAAGGCGTTCAAGATGTTGCTCTACGGCGTCTTCATCTCGGCTCCTCTGTCGCACTACACCACCGGCTACCTCCAGAAGGTATTTGCGGGCAGGACGAACACGCTCGCGGGCAAGGTCGCACAGATACTTGCGAGTTGTCTCATCTCCTCTCCCATTACTGCCGTGTGTGAGTACCAAGTGGGAGCCTTGTGGAGGCGAGATTCTCATACGTCCATTTAGCCTACCTCGCGTGCTCCGCGGTAATCAATGGGGCTAGGACGCAGAAAGAAATCGTCGGAGCTGTTAAGAGAGGCTTCATGACAATCATGAGGGTCTGCTATTTTAACTGCACTCATACTATCAGCCACTGAGCGCATTCAGATTTCTTGGATGACGACACCCGTCTCAATGCTCACCGCGCAATATTACCTGTCTCCCGAGGTAAGGGCATTCTGCCTACCTTCGAAGCTGTTACATAGACTAATTCTCGGCGTAGATGTGGGTGCCATTCTTCAATGCCGTGACTTTCGTTCTCGGAGTACGTCTTCAATTGTGTTCAGAGTCTCCAAGCTTCAACCCTAACGACTCTCAGACCTACTTCAACACTCAAGTCAAGCTTGCCACTATTGCAAAGGAGAAGCGAGAGAAACGCGAAGAGAAGAAGGATTAATAGTCGGACTATTATGTCACCTATATGTATGCCGGATGCTACTCTTGTAGCTTATATATATGTAGTTCACCCCCATCCAAATCCAAAACACTTTGGCCCAAAAACTCAGGGTATCGTACAAGAAATAACAGGTTCATGCATCGATGACAGTGACCGACGCATGGGTTATGGCACGAGCCTGTTGAGTATACCGTTGTCTGACCCGCCAAGGGGCGCCTTCTAGTGGTATCTCTCCGACCTCACTCTGTGCGGACCATGGTGTCAGGGCATAACATCCCGGACGTTCGACGGTCAGCTTCGCGTGGACTGTAGCAGTGGTCAACGCGGCTAGTTCTCCGCGGTGAGTTAGCCGTCCAGAGTATTGTGGTGACAAAAGGTTTCTAAGGGGTTGTTTTTATTTAAAGCTCGTTCAGGAGATCCCTGACTTGGACGTACGGATGCGGCGAGATCGGCAGGGGGACAGCCCCAAGCTTGAGTGTGTATCGTACAGGATTCGTGAGTGATAGATTTCTCAACGCGAATGTTACCGGTACTTGACATGGTCTAAAGAGTACTTTAGCCAAAAAGAAAAATCGTACTCGGCATGGGTTCACGCACCCTTGCGAGAAATCGTGCCGAACCACCTGACCGTCTATACTCGCGATGACCAGAGGGTCCATCTCTGCGTTCCACTCGGAGTAGCGAATAGTCTCGAGCAACTGTACACGCTCTCGCTGCGTCTCGGCATACATACTTCTTTTCGTCTTTGCGCTCTCTGCCTCTTCAATCAGCTCTCTCAATGGGGCATGGGTTGCGCCTAGCGTGAGTCCGGTGAGGAGGCAGTGGCCATGCCGGCCTTGAGACGGTATCTCCCAGAAGACTATGAAGTCCACGGAAGCGGGGTTGAAGATTGGAAAGATGTGCTGGCGAAGCTTGTACGGTATGTGTCTGTATGAAGCGGCAAGGGCTGCGGAAGTAGTATTCCTTCGACCATGCTCGAAAAAATGGCGGAGGGATGGGCGGCTTATACGACGGGTAGAATCACTCTACAGGAGAATATCCGTAAAATGATGAAGTATAGGGACACGAGTACTACTAACCTTCGTCAGATGCCTGCAGTACAGCTGGATTGCAGGTGGGCTCTCTTGTGGTACGTTTTCTCCCTGTATGACACTACGGAGCTGCTTGGCCACAAATTGTCTGATCTCCTCAACATTAGAATCACGTGTGTCCCTCCAAGCCGACAACGTGACCTGAGCGTGCTGTTGTGGTAGTATGCTCCCACTGAAGCAAATGTCAGACTTACAACAAGCGGTGTTAAACAAAACTTGCCTGTCGAAATCAGACATCAGGGCGCATGCCCATGTATGGCTAATCGAGGTGACTTGAGTCAACTTGACAGAATAGTGAGTGATGTTGCTGATGTCCAGATCCACGGAGTAAGGTAGGTCGGGTGATGGTCCAACTTTCGAAGCCGTCGAAATATCCAAGACGGAATGTACATCGAACTGACGAGTTAGTCTCGTCGAATGAAATGCGTCGTCGCCGGCCTCCATGAACACAATAATAAGCGTCGAAAAGATAATATGACGCATGAGTCAAACTCACCTCACGAAATACCAAGAGCAAGCAAAGATCATGTTCGCCCAAACGCGATGCGTGCATCAGTATAGGCAGCTTCACTAACTCATCCAACTGGAGGGTGGATGTTGTGTGTATCTGCTCGAGGTCGATTTTGCAGGGAAGAGGTACGGCTAGTGAGTTTTCCGACAATAGAGTCTCAACCTCGTCCGGAGTCTGGGCTGCGCCAGGATCAGCAATCAGGGTAGGTGCGCATATATCACAATGGCTTACGTGACTCTTCCGCTCCGGTATCGACCCATACTTCTGAATAAGGCTCTGTCACAAGCCACAACTCGCTGATCGCCCTAGACCCAGAGTTGTGGAGGCGAATGTCGACTCTTCTCCACTCTCCTTGGAATAGACTGAGATGTCTGTCATCGATGAAACCGCTGTGTAGCCTGTAGCCGGAGTCCTCCACTTCTACGTTGAGTACGATATCAGGCGCATACACCTTGTTTTGTCGCTGGTGAGGTGTGTCATGCAATCGTCGCCCGCGCACAGATAGCGATTCAGTGACTGTCAGGAGTGAAAGGAAGTCAAACTTGATGTCTGACACAATCAGGGAGGACGGCTCCGTGCAGTTAACGGCGATGGGTATCTGAGCATCGCTTGAGTATAGGCAGAGTAATCCGCGAGTACGAGTGTAACTAACCGTACGAGTCTCCCTCGCACCCAGCGTTAGATCGTCGATTACTTCTACCTCGACGAAGCCAGGCGATGGGCTCTCGGGTGCTTTCGCGTCTTTGACAACAGCCGTAAGGCCCGAGATGGTGACCTCGACATTGAGCGGATTCCGCATAACAAGATCGATCCAAAATGTATCTAAACGTTATCAGTCATGATACTCCTGTACTTCATACTGTACTGACCTCCTACTGCTGCTTTCCCTCCAGATTGTAAGTGTTCTTGCCCACGAGGTCGCCAAAATGAGGTCCAGTCTTCTTCAAGTCGCTTCCAGTTTTCAGGATTACCGTCCATGGCGTTACCGGGGAGGCGGAGACGCGTCTCCTTTGGTTGACAGAACTTCACTGGAAGGTGCAAGGAGGCAGACTCGAATTTATCGGGTTCGGTGAATTTGAAGTGCTTTATGGTTTCAAATGAGTAACGTGTCTGTAAGAGGGATCTGTCTGACACAAACCTTCAATGCAACGCGAAAGTCCTCTAGATAGACCCTCTCTGAAGAAGCGAGCCTATCGTCACTGTCATCATTCACTAGGCCCAGTCCACCTGAAGATGGGTGGGTGCGAGTTATGGGTTCTTGCAACAGACCCACGAAATACTGCACAGCTCCCTCCGTATCGCCTGTGGTATAGAGCAAGCGACCTGGGTAATTTCAGCAGCTTTGAGAAGGAGATAGAGTAATTATCTTACCTAATTCGTGTTCTATGCCAGGCTGGACGGCGTCGAATCCTTTCCAGTGTAAGGGACTACGATTTTCGCTTTCCCAGAATGACGGTGAAAGTTCCTTATCTATAGGCTGCTTGTACAGCTGATGAGCTTGTCGGAAGAAATACAAGGCTAGGGATTTCTGGAGGTGCTTCAGCTTCCACTCCGGTGAAGTGCAAAACTACTAACTATGCCGGCTTTCTCTAGGCGATCTGCAGCAAATAAGTACCATAATGATGCCCGTCGAACCGCATTTTTCCTGGAAGTAAGGAATGCAGCATGTGCAAGCAGCAGGGCTGTGGGTGGTTCTTCTGCCTTAAACACATTAATCAGAACGTAAGATCAAGGACTTGACAGTAGATAAAGAAGAGGATGAACGACATTCAGGTCGTAGATTTCATGCTTGGAGAGAGAGAGATGATGATTTACGCACAGCACCTGCAGCTTGAACGAGCCACCGTTCGCCTTCGAGTGTACTTCCCAAAAACTCCTTCGTCTCGATTCCTAACTCCCAACGGACGGCAAAGGCGAGTGCTCTAAGTTGAGCATAGGCTGGTCGCTCCGACGCGATACTTTGCAGCGACATGATCGCATTCGAGGTGTGAAGAGCTAATGCAGGGGAAGGCGCCACTAGCAAGGGTAGAATATCCTATGGGTCGACATAAGTCAATGCACGGATGGGTCATGAGTGAATACACACTGACCGAACCGCCTTTGCTCTCTTTCCTCAAGGTTTCCCACACCGTTACGGCCAGCTTGTAGTCACCGAGGACCGTAGCAAACTCTGCGAGTCGCCGCTGTTGAGTGACGGCTCCTTCTGTGGCTCCGCTGAACGAGGTCACGGACGCGAGGGAGGTCACAGAGCTACTTGGGGCATGGGAGGTGAAGCGTGACGTGACCGAAGAAATAGAAGGGTTGCTCCCGTGTGTGGGTGTAACTGGGGCAGAGACAGCTACGACACTAGACCCGAATAGGCGGCGCGTAGAGGAGAATAGTCGCGAGGGTAGTCTCCTGGACGAAGAATACTTCACAGTGTTGTTAGATTATTCGTGGACTTGTCTTGTGCTAAAGAAGTAGCGTACCGCATCATTCCACTCCATAACACATTTTTCCATCCATGGTATCATGCTCATAACTACGAAATCGCGCATGAAATCGCCGACTGCCTTTATGTCAGGTTGACTCAGCAACAAAGCTCCCGGCCCACTGCCAATACGCGTTCCCAAAGCAGCCATTGGATCTGGGGACCGTGGTGGCGGCGGAAAGCTTGAGCGAGGCACGGATAGATGGGAGGGAGTCTGCGATTGCGGCATGGGCGATGATTCCATGGTTGATAGGGGAGGTAGGCGGGGAACGGGGAGAGGAACGGAGACAGCTTGTGGTGGTGGATTCTCGGGGAAGTCAACGCGTAGTATGTAGCTGTGTAGTCCGTATTGCTTTTTGACCGCATTGTATAACGAGTCAGCTCTGAGTCCTTCATGAGCGAGGATACATATAGAAATAACTCCGCACTCACATAGGGTCAGACAAAGGCGAATTAGAAGGGTGCACGATTAGAAGATAGCGGAGGTATGTCTTGTCTACCCAAGGGGGAAAGTCCAGCGGCCGTGCATACATATCTTGCAAAGCTTGAAGGGGATTTGCGGCTAGTGTAGAGACCGCATATACCACTAGATTGCACAGAGGCGGGTTAGTCAATCGACCACGAATGAAGATCTAACTGCACACCTGCAACAGGATGGCTCCATCCTTCATATCTGTTGGGGACATTGTCGCCCTCGATACACCTTTTGACCTCCTCCCACCACGGTGTCTTGTCATCTCGCCCAGCTCTACGCTCAACAATATCCACCCAGCGTGCGCTCCTAGCCGCGACCCGCGAACCTATCCAGTCTAATGTCCTCCCAGCCCGCTGCTCCTCGTCTTCATGAAGGGCTGCCTCCACCTCCGGCAACTCTGAGAAGCGGAGTGCAAATGTGGCATGAGGTACCGGATTCAAGGTGGTCGTCCGAGTAGTCACTGTATATAACGAAGGCCACAAGGTTAGCGAGCGTAGCTAGACATAAAGCGTGCTCATACGCGTCATTGGTGGATATACTCGCCTTGTGGCAAAGGACAGAAAGACTGGAATAGTTGGGAAAGGGGTGGCAGTGACGCCTCAGCCAGCAAGTCCTGTAAATCCGACGATTGAAAGACGCATATATGCGGGCTGAGCGAGGATGGCAGCGTCGGAGCCATCGGTATTTAGGCAAAGAGTCGCAGGGCAAATTCACTTCACAAAAAGACGTCCGATAACAACGCTGAGAGTATGCTTCAGGCTTCTATACTGGCGATGGGTGGGGGTAGCGTAGCTCCAAGGTGAGTGTAGAGGTAACAGTAGTTGGACAGGTACCAGCGGTAGCCAATCGCTGTGCGTCCCCGAATGCGCTGATCTCATTGCACCTTCACATCACAAATGCTCAAGTACGTGTTCATATCCGTCCGTATTGTCTGCATAAATACAGCGTACATCTGTCTGGTATCACGGAGCCATCCTAAAAAATCGCAACTATACACCGCGTAGTCAAACAATCCCCATTAAAAGAATCCAGGCCCGCCAAAGCCTCCTCCGTCAAGTAGGTCGCCAAGAAGAAGACCGCCAGCTAAACCGCCTATCAGAGGCAGAGCAACGCCGCCACCTCCGAATCCGCCACCTCCGAATCCGCGGCCTCCGAATCCGCTGTTATACCCGTACTGCTGTCGCCCGCGGATACCACTTCTTCCGTACCCGTAAGGGCTGCCGACAGGTGCGCCATACACCGGCTGACTATAACCATATGAGCGCTGATCATAGTATGCATCCCGCGGAGGCTGGGCAAACTGCTGCTGGCGACGTAATTCTTCGATATAACGACGACGCTGTTCCGCTCGTTGCTCCATAAGCTGATACGGGAAGTAGTCAGTAAACGCAACATGCTTGAACTGTCGCACGTACCCTTGCCTCCTGCCTCCTGGCCTCTTCGCGCTCTTCCTTGGTGCCAATCGCTTTATCTTTGAGTTTCCCAAAGAAGCCACGCTTAGTAGAGTCCCTTGAAGTTCCCGCAGAAGGGGTAGAAGGGTGTGACACCGAGGGAGAGGCAACTCTGGAGGAGCCCGCAGCAGGCATCCTCCCTGAGAACGAATGACGTCGTGGCGAGTAAGGTGGAGGGGTCTCGCTGGGTACGTCTGCGGCATCTTTTGCGAGTCGTTTTCTCACGTCTGGATGCTCGCTCAGAAATTGTTCGTCTTCGTATGGATGTGTCCAGATTGCCCTGGCAGGGCTGGCCTGCGCATCAACCTGTAATACTGGGCATCAGAGGGAACAAGAGAGCTTGATAACCACAGGGGCGTACCCAGAAGGGGTGGTTGTGAGTAGTATCAAAGCGCATGACCCAGCCATCCGGCAATTCGTTTGGATCGTAGGACATGGTGGGAAGGGAAGAAATAATCGCATAGATGAGTGGTGGAGGCAATGTATATGTATTAGGCTGGTGACGGCCGGCGGCTGGGATGACATTGAGTCAATTACGTCATGCACTGCCTCGACTCCCAGCTAGGGATGAATCTGAGACGGGCTCGGGGACTGCGGGTGACTGTGCACAAAGACGTTCTACCAGCTTTGTTCCAGTGAATTGAAGACGTAAGTAATATACAGTGAGGCGAACATAGCATAGCGATGCAAAGGGGCGGTGACGAAATCTGCTCAACGTATATAAGCGATACCCGCAGATGTCGTCGGAAATTTGCTCACCGAGTAAAACAACCTCGCACAGGTCGTGAAGTCATGAAGATCGCGTGAAAGTAGCATCCAAGTAACCTAACGGAGTTCACGTAGAGATCTGGCCATTTCCTCTATCTTCTGAACCTTAACGTGGGTGGGCATCTGTTAATCTTGTTGAGTATATCCCGCAGTATGGTCAGGCGAAACTTACGGAGTAGAACTGGTGCATCTGCTCCTTCTTCTTACCGTTTACACGTTCTAGCCGTGCAATTTGGTCAACAAACGAGTTGGGGTCTGCACCTTCAGCAGCGTGAGGCGCGTCCTCAGTCTTGTCAGATCCATGCTTGCCTAGATCTCCAGCCATCGCCCATTCGTCGGCACTGTGATGCAGAACGGCTCGAGGCTGCTCTAACTCCCATCCTGCGTTCTCGGCCTCCTTACTGGTTCCCCACCCATCGACTCCTGCGTTCTCCCAATTATCTCCATTCTCCCAGCCCCCATCGCCCTGCCCTGCGCCCCCCTCATTCCAACCATTGCTGGCTGGCCGGTCAGCTTGGCTGCCCCAGCCGCCAGCATTCTTCCAGCCATTGCCGAGATTATTCCAATCATCTCCGGTGGCCCAAGGGTCGTCTACCTTCACTCCCCACGCGTCTGCATTCATGCCCCACACATCTTCTGTGTATACGCGATCGAGGAATTCCTCCATCTTGGGGACGTCCCGGCCCTCGAGGGCGGCGTACACGCCGTCCCGCCAGAACGGGATGACGTCCCGGAGACGGTCCACTCGAGTCTGGTATTCCCAGCCTTTCGAGTACTCGGGTTTAGGGAGCGGGTCCTCCCAGCCTGACCAATCCTGGTTGCCTTGTTCAACCTGGAAGGACTGCCCCCAGCCGGCATGCGCTGCGCTGTCGGCCTTGTTCTGCTTCTTGAATGGTGTTGTGCGCCGTTTCCGTCGAGGGGACTTGGATTTCACGGGTTTGAAACCTTCGACATCCATAGGCATGGTGGGGAAGATAGAGATGTAAGAAATAGAGAGAGATAGTGGTAGCTAGTGAAGCTGAGGGCGCGCCCCCAAGTGGGTGGAACGAAGATGCGGCCGCATTCAGAGGCAGCAATTAAAAGGCAGAACTCACGTGTCACGTGCATGGCGAAGTCTGCCCCAAGAAGGCCACCCAAGGCTGGTGTCCTGCTACCATCTCCTGCGCAGTTCGCCGCATTCGTTTCTCAAGCTCAAGGTTCTATCCATTCACCATTCTTGCATCGCTCTCACCCATCCGCGCGCAGACACGCGCAGTCTCGCTGATCGACACGTTCACCAAGATGTCCGCGTCCCATAACCGATATGAGCTTACGCCGGAGCAGCTGGCCCTAGCCGAAGAGAGACGCCAGCAGAGACTGCAACAAAAACAGAAGGGCGAAGCTCCTCAGACGGATCCTCGCAGTAAGATACTCACCCGTGAATGGCTCAAGCTGGCAGATCCCCCAGAAGGAACTGTACGCGTGAAAGTAATGACATGGAATGTTCGTGTTGCTTCTTATGTCGAGTGTACAATTACGTGCAGTATTGAATAAGGATGCCAGATGCTCGCACAAACCCTTGTCCGTAAGTGAGATCAACCATCATCTAATCCCGCGACCAGACGCACCGCACCGCAGGCCGAGAGTTGTTCCCAAGTAGTGATTGCCTAAAAGCGTCACAGCGCGAGCACATGCTGTACAGGGAAGTCGTATCTCATGCAGCAGACATTTGCTGCTTGCAGGTAAATCCAGGTTAGTAACAACCTTTCAACAACCCTAACACATAGACAGGAAGTCGATCGCACCGAGAAACTATTTCCAGTGCTCAAGAAAGCCGGCTACTCTCATATATACAAGGCCGGGAATCGCAAGAATCACGGCAGCGTTATTGCCTATCGCAAGGACCTTTTCAAAGAGGTTGGGGATCGTAGGGTCCTCTACGACGAAGAGGATGTCCGGACCGAAGGCAATGAAAGGGCACGTCGGGGTAGCAGCTTCTTCACGAAGAATATCGGCAACTTGGTTGCATTGGAAAGGTTGGAAAATCAAAAGGAAGGCTTCATCATTGCTACAACGCATTTATTTTGGCACCCAAGGCAAGCTTAAGTTCACGATTGTGCGCAAATTAACATGAGGCTCTGACGTAGTGATTTGGCTTTGCAGATACACATATGAGCGAGCAAGGTCATATGAAACGGAGAATTGATACAATAGCAAATCTATGCTAATCCAGTAATAATCTCAGGCAGGCCGGAATTCTCTTCCGTGAAGTGACCAAGTTTCGCGACGAAATCGGCGCGTCACATTGGCCCTGTATCGTCGCAGGCGGCAAGTCCTACGTTTCTTTTCCCATGAAGATAGCACACTCATTGGTCACCAATTCAGATTTCAATTTCGCGCCTGACGATGCGTCTTATGCCCTCATCTCGGGCGACTCTTTACTTCCAGAACAGTTAGCCTTGTTGGAATTCTCCCGTGTCGTCCACCGAAACATAGACCCGGACGTCCCTGTCACCGCCGCAAAAGCTACCGAGGAAGAAGACGAAGGGGCGGATGTAGCGGAGTCTGACCCGGGCATAGTCATCACGAACGCTCGACGTGCAAGACCAGAGGACGGTTTATTGTCCAACGAAGAGCTACAGGCGCTGTTTCAACGATCGACTCGACCGGTTAGTGCGTACGACGAAGGACAAAGGTCAGGAAGTCTCGACATCAAGGAGGGGGTGACCTTCCAAAGCAGACAAACTATTGATGCCAGCCGACGTGGTGCTTTTGAGCCCGTCTGGACAAGCTATACTCATGTACGTGTTCACGACCAATGCAATGTCTGATCGTTGACGGTCCTGTTCAGTACTGGAAAACTATCTTAGGTGAGTAGCCACGCCAGCAAAGGGGCCTATCCTTGCTCAGTAGGCATCGTTCAGACTACATCTTCGTTCTCAATCCCCCGAATAGCCAAGCGCAAGTCATCGGACTAGCAAAGCCATTCCCGACGGGTAAATTAGCACCGGGCATACCGCGGATGGGAGTGTGCGGTAGCGACCATATCTCACTATGCGCAGAGTTGGCATGGCCGAGTCGGATTGAAGAATAGACTGCGAGGAACTAGCAACGAGGATGCGTAAAACAAGGAGGGCTGTATCAGCTGCGACTAAGGAGGTATAGAGTACTTGTAGTTGATTAAACCTAGAGCAAAACAGTAGACCTAGAGCAAAAGGAACGTTGAAGCGAAAGAGAAAGTGAAGGCGTCCGAACAAATCCAAAGGTCCGCACGGGCAAATGTACAGTCGGTGCACGCACAAGCCACATCTCACCGACCACCGACCTCCGAACGGTCCGACCCCGCAAGCAAGCTAGTGAACAGTTCGTTCGCAGCCTTCTCGTCTTTCGTCTGAATCATGTAGACCACGCCCGTCCGAAGACCCTTGTCGGACAGCTCGACGGCTACGCCCGTCTTGCCTACGCGCTCCACGCCGTCCTCAAGCACGATGGTGGATATGAGCGGCTTCTTTTTGTCCTGGCCGACGACAAGCTGCTTTACGTTCGTCGGAGATTCGTGGTAGAGCCGTAGCTGAGCACTGCCCAAAGACTTCCACTTAGCGTGGTGCTCCTGAAGGAATACTTTGCACTTGATAGTGCAAGTTATCCGAGACGAAACAGGTCCGATGTTCCTCGGTGTCTCCTCGACTGGGGACGACGGTGGACTGGGGTCCGCGAACGACGTGGCAGCAATAGACCTCATGCTAAGCTGCGCCGACGGCAGTATAGGTTTGGTGCCAAGACTCGATAGCGAACTCGATGAGTCAGTACGAGGGATAAATGGACGGCTTGGCGGAGCAAGGCCATCGGGATAGTTGGGCATGGGAGGGAGGGGCCCGTTAGCGGTCAGTCTATTCCGCTCGTATTCGGACGCCATCGAGTGGGAAGATGAAGACTTGCGGAGCGGTGGGCCACCGCCAGAAGACCTATCCGACATCGGTCGAGAGCCGAACGCCCCATACGGTGACGGGCCACGAGACACACTGCCTTGAGGGTATGGCGGGCCCATCTGTCCCTGTGGAGGTGGAACACTGCCCGATCGTTGACTGGTGCCGCGCGGAGGGGCGACGATAGTTTGCCCGGGGATGGGCTGGGGCGCAAATACTGGGCCAGGACCGAAGTTGCCTGCTTGCATAAGTTGTCCGGGTCCAGGTGGCATAGTCTGCCCAGGACCAGGCGGCATAATTTGTCCAGGGCCAAATGAGCTTCCAGAAGTAGACCTCTGAGGAAACTGGCCGGGGGCCGGGTGCATGGGCAGTCCACGAGGGGCATCAGAAAGTGCAATACGCTCCATACCAGCCACCGGAGGCGACTGTCCTCGTTCACTAGAGCTACGTGAAAGCGGCATGCTGTTTGGGGAGGCTACCCGCGGAGGACTCGGTGCGTAGCTTGAAGGTCCGTGTGACGTATCGTTCATAGGCGGTAGTTTTGGTACTGGTGGAGGTGGAGGTTGGTTTTTCCCTCCCATCACTGAAATAGAGGTTGAGAACCCTGCCTAGTAGCAGCGAGAAGAGACATACATAGTGAGGCACGATCAATGCATTCCAAAAACTCATGCAAGAGTTTGTCCCGTGCCTGTTGTGACTCGGCATACATATAGACAGTCTCTTTCCGCAAGATGGTGACAGCGAGAGCGTTTTCTGTCAAGGCGTGTGTGTGAGGACGTCACTCTCGTTTTGATAGAGTATCCGTACTGACCTTCTACTGGCTCGACGCGTAGATGCTTGCCTGCGAGAGGCGGGTACAATAGCCACATATCTGGACCATTTGGTCCTCTTGCAGACATTTCGTGAGGCAACATGCGTTCACACATCAACAAGAGGTCGGTCAAGATGTAAACATGTCCTCGTTCTTGCACGACCTCAACTCCAGTAGCCTTCGGGGTCACTGTCATGAAGACATCTACGGACGCGAACATTTGACGGGCATAATGCAGGTTTGGTGGCGCAATTTGAAGCTTGACTTGCTGCTCATCGAGACGAGAATGAGTGTATGATGAGGTATGTGGCTTACGATCTTACCTTTGGCTGCATGGTAAAGATGTCCAACGTTCGTTCAGTTGATAGTCGGCGCTCTAAGTCAATGATGGGCATCGTCATGCTTGTATTCGAGTCTCGAGATGGGGCTGCAGATGTTGGTGCTGTGTCCTGGGATGCTATGCTGCTATGGATAGCCGTAAGAACGACAGTCGGAAGGGCCATTCTTTTACTCACACGCCGCGGCTATCTTGCGTCGAGTTGCTCTCTCGCTGTGATGGTGGTGCCAACGGCATGGTGCTATCTCTAGTACGCAGATCGATAACAACTTCATCTTCACCAAGTACTTCTGCTGGCGGCGGCGGTGGGAGAGGCTGCTCGTCTCCCCACACGTTGATAACGGTGCGCTCATCCAACACAGTCAGAAGGCGATCAAGCTTGTCGATGGCGCCCGTCAGCAAACGATGGTCGCTGCGACCAGGTGTAGTGCTCTTCAACAAGCGGCTGTAGAGTTTCCGGTAGTAGCGCAAGCGTCCCTTAGGCAGAAGGAAGAGGTTGCCGAGTGTCCAGAGAGGAGGCTCCGCAGGGTGGGCCGGCCCAGATGATGGCAATGGTGGAGGGTTAGACGAAGAGAATATAGCTAATGTTGTTCGAAGCCTTGGGTTTGACTGCACAGGCTCCCATTCGTCAAATCCAGACACCCACGTTTCCGCGTACTTGGTATACGGGGCCTCCAAGTCCTCAATCTGTATGCGGCGTCAGATGTCTCTAGTTTGGGTCTCACAAAAACATCTTACCCATCGCATCAGTAGGTCCCCGAGTGCCTTCGGTGAAGAAGGGTTGGTGCCAATCTCCTTAAGTTTCTGTGAAACATGTATTAGCATTGGCTAAGAAACGAACCTTCTGACTTACAGCCAACAATGCGCGATTCGCTTTGTATATACTTTCGATATTTCGGAACATCTTGTCAAGCTCCGGTGGTGGTAAATTCTGTCGCGACCAGGCTGACGCTACTTTCTATGGGGTAGCACGGCTGTCAGGAGGTATAGGTTTACACGGGACGCGACTTACCCGCATAATTCCCGTAAGTAAATCGACATAAACCTTCTCCGTTTCTATCAAGTCAGACAACGGGTTCACCTTCTTCTTAGATTTCCCTTCTCCTGGAGACGGGGGAAGAGCCATGCTTGGGTCTACAGGGCTGATCGGTGTTATGGGTGGTACTAGGAGCCCTGTGAGAACGCGTCGGTCGCAAGATCAGATGATGTCCTGCATGGACCAAGGACACGGACGCGCACCATCATTGGGACCGAGGGCAGACGGGTCGATGGGAGCGGGGCCGTTCATCGTGTCGGAAGAATATCCCCTGGAGCTGTCTCCACCAAATTTCGGAGGAGGTTGTGGACGGGAGGTCCAGGTGTTGTCAGATTCGTTCGCAGGTGGTATTGGCGGCAGATCGTCTCTGGCGGGAGGCGGTAACGGCTTGGACGCGAAATAGTCTTGCTGAGCGTGTGCGTTCATGGAAGTAGAGATGAGAGGGCGTATGGGGACAAGTAGAAAGAGGAGAAGGAGTGTGGAGTAGGAAAGAAAGAAAGGGCCTGGCGTGCAGGGAACAGAACGAGATGAACGGCCGTCACAGTGAGACTTGCAGCCAAGAGACGCAAAGCTACAGCGCCGGCGCTTGGCGAGTCTGGATCGATTTCGGCGCTTACGTAACATCACGCCAGTGCACGTTGAGTCGTAACGCTTGGCACTTTCATTCTCTCGCAAAACAAGCCAGCGACGAGGCAGATTAAGACATACGCAAGTACTATTATATCTGCTCTCTATAGGGCATACTACATACTCTAAGTGCCACATCGACGCGCCGACGCGCCCGGCGCTTCGAGTAAACGCTTAATATTGTCACTTAGACTGACCGTTCGGGCAGCTTGTCCATCAGCCCACCGAAACTTTGCAGAGCTGTGCAAACTTACGCTGATGCAATCGTGGGATTAAATCATTTCAGGCACCGGCGTAGCAACGGGAGCCCACTCACGTCAGCCCGGCAGTCGTATTCAGAGTAATTTCCCCATCGTGAGCAGAACAAGTATCATGACACAAGAAATGCCTTCGCTGCGCTCCGGGCAATAGGCGGAGTTAGCAGACTCAGAAACTGTATGGGTATGAACCAGCATACGATCCAACTTACAGGGCAACTGGATGTAAAAAAAAGTAGTGCGTTAACACGAGACTTGAAACAGGCAGAATCAGTGTACTGTTGCAGTGATCGTGCGAGCGGTGGCGAGTTCAAAATCCGGCCTTCCGCTTTCAGT